>JAOPUL010007422.1:64705395-64717255 GCA_027564515.1 Octopus rubescens
TCTGACTGAATGCGTCCTCTACGTAGGTACCGTCACCAGTTTTCAATTTGATGATCTGGTTGTTGAGCCGCGTATTTAACGTCCATTTTCCATACTGGCATGGGTTGAGTGGTTTGACAGTCCGTCAAGCTGCAAAGCCATGTCAAGCTTCAGTGTGAGATTGATTGTGGTGGCTCTAAGTATGTGGACTTAGGAAGCATGAGCGGGTAGTTTGGACACTGTTTTCAGCATCCAGGAAACAGATCTTTGCTGGCACTTACCTGGCAGCAGCAGGAACTTCTTGTGCATATCAATGTAAATAGGTATTAGCTACAGCTGTGATTCTTAATCATTTTTTACCCTTGTGGACCCCTTTGATTCCTATTTTACTTGGATGGACCCCATAGCCATTTGATGTTTAAAAAAATCCTGTTATATTTTTATAATATTGTTAGGAATTGTATGAAAAAAATTTCTAGAATATTTTATGTATTGTAAAAATATAATCAATTTATTGCACATAACTTTTAACAGCAAAATTTTACATGGACCCTGAAGGGCTATATAGACCCTGTTTGAGAACCACTGGGCTACAGCATAAATGATTATTTCCTTCAGTCCCACAAAGCCTTCGTGTATAAGCAACTGCTAGTAAAACCAGTGAGTAGATGGGCTGAGGAACCAGTTACATAAAATATATATTGCCTGCATGTTTGGTAACATTTAGATCTTTAAAAGTTTAAAAATGATTGAAACTGGTCTTGCTGTTCTCTATCCACAAACATATTGTCTATATGAGATGAGGTGTTTGCATATGTGTATAACACAACATTGTTGGTTGTGTGGTTAAGAAGCTTCCTTTGCAACCACGTGGTTTTGGGTTCAGTCCCACTGGTGACTATAAGTGCTGAAATGAGATTCTAACCAAAATAGCTGCGTTATTGGCTGTAACATATGGACAACATTCTATCATAGTATATGCATTTGAGTGGATAAAATACTATGGTAGAGACTCACATATGTAATATAGTTGAATTGAAAAAAATTTTTGCTTAACTAAAGAGGTTTAATAAGACTGAAACATGCCTGTCGCTTTCACCAGATTGCTTAAAGACTATATCCACTCTCACACTGCATTTTTTATACTTTCCTAAAAATCAGAGTTAATGTATCAATCATAACATTTTGTTTCAAAGCTACAGAATATATCTTGCTTTAGTCATTGAACTGCAGCTGTGCTGGGACACCACCTTTATGGGTTCTAATCAAACAAATTGACCCCATAAAACGTAAAATAAAGTGTTTTGCTCACACAGCCCTATCCGGGAATCGAACTCACAACCTCACGGTTGTAAGCCCGACGATCTAACCACCGAGTCATGCGCAGTAAAATAAGCAAGGCTATACCTGTAATAAGGGGAGGTAAAAATTGTTCATCAAATCAACTAGGTGTAAGGGAGACAACTCGATCTAAAATGTTTGTTTTATTTTTTTTAAATATATTAACGCATTATTTTCAATGAGTTATGAGATTAATACATGACAGTTAGTTACATATTGCATTTGGTACCTTGTCAATTTATTTGAAGTACAAATAATAATGAGTTCTCTAACTTCCCTTTTCTGAACACTAAGCAGGGCAAATGAGGGAGGTCCAATGTGGTTGCTCGATCTGCTAAAGATAGTAGCCAAATTGGCAAATCTTAAGAATTAACATATGGGAATTGAACATTTTGAGGATTTTAATTTCTGTTGAATACTTCCATTTTGTAAAATTTTTCATTACTTTATGCTTCGATTCATTATTCTTTTTATCATTGAATGTAAACTCTTTTAAATTGTTTTAATCACGCCTTTGAAGTTCATATTGATAATAAAGGTTGAAGAAGCTATTTAAATAAAAATATTAGTCCTGGTGAAAAGAAGTGATCCCACTTAGAATATGAATGTTAGTAGAAAATTGGTTTGATTCTTTTCAAAAGCAATACCATTACTTATATAAGAATGTTTTTGTGAACCATACCCGTGAAAGATATCATTTAACATCTGGCTTTAATGCTGACAGGAGTTGGATGGTTTGACATACTTTGACAAATCAGAAAACTCTGTCATGCTCCATTGTCAACTTTGGCATGATTTCTACGACATTTTACAGAATAATGGGTGCTCTTATCGTGGCACCAGTCCTGGTTAGGGTTGCCACATAACTGGCAAGTCTAAGAACCCGAAGTGGCCCCTATAACTGAGGGAGAATAAAAGAGAAAATTGATGATTCTAGGCAGTAGGATAAGGGATGGTAAGAGCAGAGGAGGGGTAGTATAGGAACAGGGGAGAGAGAAGAAAGATAGTATAGAGTTCTCTGAAGAAACATGTCTGGCAGTATTATGTCCTTTCACTTATTTCCAAGTAAGCTAAAAATCTTTTACTTTTTACATGTAGATTCTTAAAGTCTACTCCTAATTTCTTCAGGTCAAGAATTGTTGATCTCAATTAATTCAAACAGCTTTACACCAACACTGCTCCACTTACAAGCAACACAAGAGGGCACCATTTCATATTACACATGACAATCAGCTAGAAGTCAAACTCTACCCCTTTAGCATTCAAACTGGCCATATCAGGCCCAAATAAATATTCTACCTGTTTTGTGTTCAAACTGACCAGATCAGGCCTCTCACAACTACCCGGCAATGTCATTCTAAAAGTAAACAAATACATCATCGAAATATCAAAGCTACAAGATAATGTATGATTAATTCAAAAGAATGTGAATAAATAAGCATTACATAGGACAGAATAATCTGAATACTAAAGGGTTAAAGTCATCATGGTCATCATTTTAACATCCACTTTTCTAAGTTTGTATGGGTCAGATGGAATTCATTAAGGTATATTTTCTATGGTTGGATGCCCTTCCTGTTGCATACCCTTACTTGTTTCCAAGCAAGGTAATATTTCCCCGTAGCTGGGCATGTTTTCACTAAAGACTGGAAACAAACGACACCTCTTGTATAACAGTGATGCATGTTTGCAACTATTGCATGGTCTAAAGACAAAGCGACACAAACACATACACATACTTGTTCAACAAGCTGTTTTCAATTTCCATTTGCCAAATCCATTCACAAGGCTTTGATTTGGGTCAGCCCAAGGCTATAGTGGAAGACACTCACCCTAGGTATCATGCAAAAGCAAACAATATTTCAATAGGATTATTCTGCTCTTTCTTGGTCCTTTAATGTCTCTTGTAAACCCTCCACCCACACATCATGACCACAATAAAATCTAACTTTAGATGTGGGGGGGGGGGACACACTTAAAATCACAATCTATTCCAGCTCTTGCAGCTGCACATCCAGTGAGGGAGTCTCTATATGCTTACTCATCTTACTACAAACAGAAGCCAAGTCTCCTTCAAATGACACCCTACCCTCTTAAGAGAAGGACACATTAGATAATGTAATCCAACTACGCCTAAAAGGATTGGTTTGATTACAATTGGAAAGCCTTGTTTCACAAGTCATCTTGGCTGGGGACTAAACGTATTCAACTACGCTAAAATACCTATACGTATTAATAAGTCATTTAGACACTACTATAATATAATCCTACACTCATTACTCCCATCAAATACTCTGACATAATCCTTAAATCACTCTCTTATCTGACTTACATAAAAAGGGGATAAAGATCCTTCCAAGTCATATAGACTCATAGAGCTGTTTTCTCAATTTCCGTGGCGCAGATATAGCCTCCTAGACAGGACGCCAGTCCGTCGTAGGATTACTCATTTTTGCCAGCTGAGTGAACTGGAGCAACGTAAAATGAAGTGTTTTGCTCAAGAACACAGCGCGTCGCCCGGTCCAGGAATCGAAATCACAATCTTATGATCATGAGTCCAACACCCTAACCACTAAGCCACACGCCTCTACTAACACTAGTACATCCACACCGAAATAGCACACAGCATCAGTTATCTCCCTTGGTTCAAACTCGGATGTGTCATCCCTGTTTCTTATTCGCCGTCGGAAACTGTCAACTTTAGTGAATATTCTTCTTTCCAATTCCAATTTAAAATACTATAACACTTTTTTTTTTTTTATATCGCAGCACTTAACACGAGCCAATGATGGAGCCTCTACAAGGTTACTTAACCCGCTAGAAAGAGTTGAAATTCCTCAAAACTCATTCTACCCTCTTTAAAAAACAAAACAAAACAAAAAAACACGTTGGACGATATAGTTCCTGATATACAAAAAGATGGATGGTCACGGTTGGAATGCCTTTGACTATTGGTCTATTCAGTCAGGATTGTCCTGTGGCTAAACAACACTAAAAGATTTCTTAAAATGCACTTAAAAACTGTCCCAAATAAATTTGAATTAAACACAGACTTTACATAGTATTTCATATTGCTATCATTGTTTCTCCTTGATGACTAAAGTAAATACGAAACAATGGTTGAGAAGCTCACTTTGTGACCACATGGTTTGGGGTTCAATCCCACTGCACAGTACTTTGGTTAAGTGTCTGCTACTATAGCCCCAAGCCAACCAATGCCTTGTGAGTGAATTTGGTGGATGGAAACTATGTGGAAGCCCTTCATATTGATGTATATGTGTGCATGTGTCTTTCTGTCTGTGTTTGTCCCCCACACTACTTGACAACCAGTGTTGGTTTGTTTACATCCCCATAACTTAGTTCGGTAAAAGAGACTGATAGAATAAGTGTCTTACTTAAAAATAAAAGTACCGGTGCCCATTTTGTTTGACTAAAACCTTTCAAGGCAGTGCCCCAGCATGGCTGCAATGCAATAACCGATAAAAACTAAAAAGAAAGAATATCAATTTTCATTAAATTGGAGGAATCTAATTGGCTCTGGCTGTTAAATTAATAATTAATATTCTGTATGGTAATACACACACTCTAGGATGATGGGCTATTTAATAGCTGTCATATGCATTACTTTTGCTATTATCAAGATATACATAAGCACTTTAGGATTTGGTACCACATAAAAAGCACCTGTGCTGGTGCCACGTTATAAAGCACCCAGTATATTCTGTAAAGTGGTTGGCATTAGGAAGGGCATCTGGCCATAGAAACCATGCCACTCTCACTTTACTCAACAAACAAATGGAGCCTGGTTCAGCTCTGACTTGCCAGCTCCTGGTCAAACCATCCAACCCATGCCAGCATGGTAATCAGACGTTAAATGATGATGATGATGATTGTCTAAAAATGCTGTTCTCTGATCGATTGTTCTGTAATTCTTTTGGTATTTGTTAAAGCATATCAATGACAGATACTAATTGTATAAATACTATATAGATCCATTGTTGGACTTTTGAAGCAGAACAAACTGTGACAGACAAAACAAAAAAAGAAACACAGCAGTCAAATATGACTTGATGGTGTGTACCATACATTCTCTTAATTGTAATTGTTTCCATGTAGTTGTGAGCCAATACAGACACCCTTTCCCTCCCATTCTTCATTCAGCAGAGGATTTAGAATGTGACAACTGGAAGAAGAGATGGCTGCATCTCAAAAATATGAGAGGCAAAGATGGCAGTGCCTCTAAGAGGGCTGGAGTATTGCATTCTCTGTGATTCTCTGGTTCTGCCAAATGACTACCTTCATATAGGTCATGTATGAGGGAAGTACTGAGATGTAGTTAAGAATTTCACTAATTTTAATTTAAGCTTTTGCATCTTTAATTTTATTTTATTTTTTCCAAATCATTTAGACTCATAGGGGTGGTGTATATATTCCCCTGTCCCTGGATGAGAAGCTGCTCCATTGCAGGATTACTCATTTTTGCCAGCTGAGTGGCCTGGAGCAACTTGAAATGAAGTGTTTTTTGCAAGAACATAGCGCATCGCCCCAGTCCAGGAATTGAAACCACAACCTTACGATCATAAGTCTAACACTCTAACCACTAACCACACGCCTCCACTTATAATACATTATAGCATACATAATAACTGCTCTTCCTACAAAGTTAAGTTTGGACAAATGGACTGGCATTCAGTCGGTTATGACAACAACTGTTCCAGTTGATCTGATCAATAGAACAGCCTGCTCATGAAATTAACGTGCAAGTGGCTGAGTACACCACAGACGTGTATACCCTTAACATGGTTCACAGGGAGATTCAGCGTGACACACTGAATGAGACATGGCTGGCCCTTTGAATTACAGGTACAACTCATTTTTGCCAGTTGAGTGGACTGGAGCAATGTGAAATAAAGTGTCTTGCTCGAGGACACAACGTGCAGCCAGGAACCGAACTCACGTGAGCCAAATACCCTTACCACTAAGTCACGTGCCTTCACATAGATCAAATACACTTAACTTTTACTTAAATCTAAAGATTGGTCAATCAACCAATCATATAACGGAAAACTAACCAGCCAATCAGGTTGTGTTATTTTCAGTAAATTTTTATTGTTCCTGGAGCCTACTGACCGCAATAAAAAGGGTTGACAGAGACTTGACCAGCAGCTGGTGCAGCGATGGTGAAGCCACCCACTCAGCAAGCAATCCGACCAGACGAATCCACCAACTCAACAACCGATGCAACCAGTCTAATACCAACCCGCACTGAAACAAATTGCCAACACATTCACATACTGTCTCTTCCATGTTCTCCATATTTCAAGAGGTGCCTCAACTATGTATAATAAAATTAGCTAAGAATAAAATGTCATTAAAATACAACCAGAGTCAGATGTAATGATGTATATTTATATTTTATCAACACTACATCCTCTGACAACATCAAATCCTAACAACTAAACACACACATACTCCTAATTTGTACAAATATCCACCAGAAAAAGAAAGTATTTCAAAAGGGACGTATATGCAAACATAGGCAAAAATAATCACTGAGAAAAGTGATAGTTTAATATAATTTTTAAAGCTTCCAACAAACTAATCATTTTATGTCTGCTTTCCACCCTGTTGAGTTGGACAGGTTATCATGGTCTCAGTCAATTCATAATTGGAGCTAGTACCCTCTTAATGCCAACCATTTTACAATGTACTGGGTGCATTTTATTGCAGCACCCTTAACTATAGAGGATGCTTTGTTCTTTAAAAGGCTAAAAAAAAATCATCACTATTTTTCATAGGATGAATAGAAGAGAGTGTGATGACAAGGAGAACTAGGGCAAGAATAAAGAAGAGAGTTTGGTGGTATAAATATAGTGATAAGAGTGCTAGGGTGGTATAGGAGGGAGTGATGGAAGACAAACAGTGATGGCAACTACATGTTGCTTACTAAGAGGGTTGAGTAAAAACAGCATATGTTAATAATGAGAGAGAGGGAGGGGGCATGGACAGCAGATGATAAGACAGTGATAGACATCAATAAAGAGTGACAAGATGAAATCTAATGACAGGGTGTTGAATACAGACATCCAATGCTATGGTTAAGAGAGAGAATAGATGAGAAGGTAACAAAGAAGGAGAGTAGTAGATGGAAACTTATCAAGATCATCATGTGCAAAAAAAAAACAACAAATATAGATATATTATACATACTAACCCCTATCACTACTGAAAACTGTCTTGTCTATTTGTTGTCATTCCAATTCACCCTAATTCACTAGCATAGATTAAACTTGACACCAGATGATAAGTGCACCCGCATCGGGGTGGCCCAACGTCTTGGTCTATGTGTGCGAGCTGCACAAATGTCGCTGCAGAGCAGTAGTGGACAAATTCGGCCTGCAGCCTTTGCGTGGGCCGATTCCCCCGACACGATGCCCTGAATGACATTGTCCCAACTTGAGCCTGCAGGTCTCGACCATGGGGACGGTAAGTGCTGCGACACATTCTCCGGCACCAACCTTGCAGCTTCTGCTGCAAACCCTGGTGTCGCAGCCCACCCACAACGCGGAGGAGAGGAAGGTCCTCAAGTACAGGAGCTTGGCCGGCCGCTATCAGCTTGTGTCGATAGCCGTCGAGACGTCTGGTGTTCTTGTTCCTCGTACCATAGACTTCCTCTGCAAAATAGGGATTGCTGCAGGTCGCTGGAGAAATGAACCCCGCAAGATAGAATGACTGCAGTGAGTGTCGCTGGCCATTCTCCGTGGCAACGCCATCATAGGGCGTGGCTGACCCCTCTCTACATTTTTTTGTTTCTTTCTTTTCCTTGTTTTTATATTAATTTCTACCTGTATCTGTTATTCATTGAACAAAAAATGAATTATTTCACCAACCAGTGCATGAGACAAGATATATAAACATCCTTGTCCTAGATGAATTAGATAGGGCATTCTGATGTGTTAAACAAACAGGATTTATATAAAGTATGTCTACACTACAAGATATATAAGCACTTAATTAGTGGGAGTGCTTCTCCAAATCCTATAACGCAGGTTACCAAGGCTTCATGGGCTTTGGCATTTAACATTAATTAAAAAACAAAAATGACAATCAGTAATGTCAAAAGAATGTACTATCATAATAAGCTAGTCTTCAGAGGCCCCCTAGTTGCTTAACTATTTTGGGGATTAAGAAGTTTCATGATAGTATTTATGCAAACTTTTTTTTCATGAGCAATTCAATAAATTTAGCATCTTTGACTAACTTCAATATGCTGTAATCAAAATAGGGTGGTTTCTACTAAACTTCTAAAACAATCAATTAAAAATAAACTGATGCAGACAAACAACAAACCAAAAGAACAAAAATCAATATAAGAGAAAAATAAAATTAAGCAAATGACACATTAATATTGATTTCTTAGATAAACACACAATTACAAAAGTGTGTGTGTGTGTGAGGGAGGAGTGTAGTTGATTATATCGACACACTCCAAAAGAACAGAGCAAAAACTAAGCTGACCTTAGGATATGGCATAATAATGAAAATAAACATAAGAAATGAGGGGAAACAGAAAAAGTACAGATACTCCAGTGTAGTCAAATTAGTTAATCTCTCCACAAATTAGAAGTGTCTATACAACAGGTCCCTAACCTAGTTTTCTGTAGCATTAAGCAAATAATAAACAGATCTGAAGAAGACAGTCAATAATTTAATATAATCTAAAAGGCCTAGTATTAACTCTCCATCAGATTCAACTAAAGCAAATAAAACTGTCTTAGAATATATAATGAATCCTCAACCAAATAGCACCTCATCCACAAAGCCATTTTGCTTCTGCTTCAACATGGGTGCTGTCATTGCTACTACCACTGTTTTAATGTCTACTTTTCCACACTAGCATGGGTTAGACCAGTGGTTCTCAACTGGAGTTCATGGAAGATTTTGTTAAAATTTATTTGCAATAAATTGGTTTTACTTCACAAAATAAACAAAATATTTTAACAATTTTTTTATACAATTCCTCATAATATTTAATTGTAAAAATATAATAGGAATTTTATCGAATGAGTGCCCATCCAAGTAAAATAGGGATCAAAAGGGCCCATAGTAAAAAAAAAAAAATGGTTGAGAACCACTGGGTTAGTCAAAATTCATTGAGGCAAATTTTCTATGGCTCTTCTGGATACCAACCCTCACCCTTTCCCAAACAAGGTGACATTTCCTCATGAAAGATTGCAAAAAAAAAAAAAACCCAACACAGTATGGACATATTTGTTTACAATTGACACAATGTCATGGTGAGACGCATAGGGACACACATACACATACATACAATGGGTTTTTTTTTTTCAGTTTCCATTAACCATATTCACTCACAAGTCTTTGGTCAGCATAGGTTAAAATAGAAAGAGACATTTGCCCAAGGTACCACACTGGGAGTGAACTAGAAACTGCATAGTTACAAAGCAAACTTCTCAACTACACAGCTATGCCTGCAAACATATCCCACCAAATCTATTACAAAGGATATAACATTTTGATAAAAAATGAAACTTTTAAGTTAAGCTACAAGTTACTAGGGTTTAAGTCAACACAACAAAGAACCAAACCTATGAACATTGGCAAGAAAGATACACAAGAATTTGGAAAAAAACATATCAATATGATCATAACATCAATCAGCAAGGAAACCTAGAACTTAGCATGTACTAAATACCAACCAACAAGCTTCAAGAACCAGATGCTTCTATTAATTTCACCATTCCAATCTTCATTCAATAAATTCTTAAATTGCTACAGACCTATTAACTCTTCAAATTTCTTTGTCAATCATCACAAACCCCACACATTGCTAAGTTGATAACATAATTTTTATCTTTACACATCATATCATGTCCAGCATATTTTGCTCCATCTTAGTTTGAAATTCTGAGAACCTCACTGTATATGACAAGCACCTGAAGCAGGCTAAAGGATACAATGGCTGAAACACTGATTATAACAACCAAAATGAGGATATTATTCTGAATATATCAGTGTATAACAAATCCTTCTTATCGCACTTTGCTGTTCACATGTCACTCGTCATACCATGTGCATTGTTCCAACACTCCCATCAAATTTTTTTTTTTTTTTTTTGCCCTTCACTTCTTGTGATTTACTTTATTTCCTCGTACATAACCGCCATGTTAAGCCTTATATAGATCAACAGGAGATAAAGTGATAATATGTTTGAATTAAACAAACTGTAGATCAGATAATACAATAAAAGGAAAGCAGTTAAATTTTGAGTCTTGTAAAAACTGGTTGAACAAGTGTGAGCAATTGTTTGGTTGAAGAAACATACTTTGAACATAAAAAAGAATATCTATCCATTACTTTTACTTAAATTAACAACCCAAACATTAAATTTTTAAAAAAAAAGTTTGATAATTAAATGGGAGTAATCATGAAGCAATAATAATTCTGGCCTTTAAATATTAATTTCTTTTTTTTACAAGGTAACAAGGTCAATTTTCCTGAGGATAATGCCAATAGAATCATCCTAATATATTTGCTGGTATTTAACATAAGAACATTACGTGATCAGAAATACAGTGATCTTTACCTTTTCTTTAGTAATAATGTTGAAATAAATTTATACTGTTAGGTGGTAACAGAAGAAAACCTGACCAGAGTATAATTGGGTGTGTTGATATAAACAGTGATAACATGTATCAACTGAGATAATTAGATCAACTGTGGATAAATCACACACACAAATAAACTAAACATAGTTTTATTACAAGTTAAACACTTTTTAAAATGCAATAAAATAAAACAAATAAAACAAATCTTATCACATATAATAATTAAAATTGACTTATATATCTGATTTATAAAAAATAAAAGTTCTATTACTTTTGTAACAATATCAGTTAAATTAACAATCAACAATTTTATACTGCCTATGATCAGCTTTCCTGGCATGTACTGGTAGAAGCTACCCTTAACTCTTTAGCATTCAAATTATTGTGTTATATATAATGCTTATTTATTCACATTTTTTTTGAATTCATCATGTCTTATCTCATAGCTTCGAGATTTTGATGTGATTGTTTATTTTAAGAATGACATTGTCAGATAGGTGTGAGTGACTGGATCTGACCAGTTTGAGACAAAGTAGGCAGAATATTTGGGTCAGAGGCCTCCTGACATGCCCCTGGCCTTGGCTGACTAACAGTTCTATGCCCCCACCCTAGGCCTATATGTACCCCCCCCACCTACAAATGTCATTCATCTCTGGTCTATATATATCCCCTCCCTGGTCCCTAAATGTCATTCATCTCTGGTCTTTATATATATCCCCCCCCCTGGTTCCTATGCAAGTCTGCCCCCCCTGGTCTATATGCCTTGTATCCCGGCCCTTAAGTCGGACTGGCCCCGGTTTGCAGTAACGTCGAGAGTCCAGTGCCGGTGACACTTTAAAAGCACCCAGCACACACTGTAATGTGGTTGGCGTTAGGAAGGGCATCCAGCCGTAGAAACCATGCCAAATCAG
>JAOPUL010007422.1:64717355-64731858 GCA_027564515.1 Octopus rubescens
TAAGATCATGATAAAACAAAGAATTTGTATCATAGGACCTTGGGTGGTTTCAGGCAGGTTGGTAGCAAAAGGGTTAAATACTGTCACGAGGTTATCTAGATTGTACAAGTATTTATTTCAGGCAGTATTTTTATGGCCAGATGCTCTTCCTGTCATAAACCAATAACTATTTTACAAATAAGGAAGCTTTTTTTTTCTCTACTACTTATAAGAGTGCAGAGCTATGCATTGTATTTTTTACTGGAAATGTAAACATGACATCACTGTATTTTTCACTCAGACGATCTTATGCGAGAAGTGGAAATGATAACTTCCATGCATGTACACATATATGCACACACATGGAGGGCTTCCATGTAGTTTCCTTCAACCAATTTCACTCACAAGGGATTGGTTGGCATGAAGCAATAATAGAAGACACTTGCCAAGCAATGAAACTAATATAATGTTACATAATTTAAGATAAATATCTCAAATTGGTGCTTATAATATCATATATATTAAAAATATCACTACTAATTTAGAATTATATATATATAGCACCATAATGTGTAGTATCATCATGAAAGTATCCCTCAGACGTAAATAGGGTATTATTGACATAAAACTATTACTACTTAAAGTTTGGTGATGTCACTATGCCAATATATTGAATACTTTCCAATTATTGCTTATTCGTGCCATTCTTGCAGTCCTATGAACATTTTCATGCATATATATGTCAACATTTCATCTAATCAGGTAAGCAGGTATTTATTATTATTCCTGGTCCAGTTTTATTGTTCCAGTTACCATTAATTCAAATATTTCAAGAGAAATAAATTTGAAAAAAATAACCTGGTCGATTGGGATTAGGATCAATATCAGAAGAAAAATCGGATAAAATGGTTAGAGTAAGATTTACGTCCATTCAGCAACATTAGATGAAGTGTCGTTAGATTCTAGTCTCTTTAATATTTCTTACAATACTGTGGCTGTTGTTGTCTATCTCCAGTTTCATAATCTCACAAATCAATATCAGATTTATTTATTGTGAAGTATTCAAAGTATTTTCTTCTATATTGTCAACATTACTGTTAGTAAATTTTCAAAGTTATATTCAATTTGACATTGATCATCAGAACTCATGATAGTGTAAGCTATGTAGTTATAAAACAATAAATCTCAGAACAAATTATGACAAAGATAATGGCTGTTCTCTCCAGTAAGGTGAGCTATGACTAAGTTTGGCTATTTACAATAGGAAGAGGTCAGCATATCTCTGCATGTACATACACTTGAGAGCATGACTGTATGCATGTCATATAGAGAGGCAAAGGTTACAGGAGAAAAATAAGCTGTGGCAGTTGGAGTTAAGGCTGTTTCTAACAGACTGGATTTTCAGTAGCCTCCTGAGAAGAGGTACCAGTGGTCTGAAGTCTTCCTTGCCACAATATTTCCTTCACAGTGAAAATAGTGATATTGGGAAATGTATACCTCAACACTTCTAGAAAACTTGGTTGTACAGGTATTTTCTTGTGCAATGTAGATCAAGGATCTTGAACCTCAAGTGTAGTGCTTGTAGGAGTCAGGGTATAATGAACATCTCTGATAATGAAATTCCACCAGTTCTATAGTTTGCTCAGTCATCAAGGCACAAGGCAGGTGTACCACAGGCAGGTGTGATTTCCTGGTTGCGCACACAATTGTATCTTCTATTGCTATTGCTCTTTAAGAAGAGCGATCAGCAAAGGATCCAGAATTCAAAGAGATGGTCATCATTGAATTCAATGGCCAAAACAAGAGCTTTTATACTTTTTTAAAGAATTTAAAAAAGGTGGAATAGGCTGTCGCTATAATTCAAATCAATAAAGCTATTAAAAAAAATAATATTTTGATTCAACAGTTTTAAGGCACCTGGACAAGTGTCTTTTATAGACAGAAACTAATAAAATGGAAATGTGTGTGCTCATGTCCTTGTTTTGACATTGCACACTATTTGTAAACAAATGTCAGTCATTCATACATGTGTTTGCAATCTTCTATAAAAACATTTCCAGCCACTGTGCTGTTTGTTCCCAATTTTTATAATTGTAGTCTGTCTCGCCATCCCCTCATCTACAGCTCCTAATACGATCTTGCAAACCACCTACCACACACTTCTATCCACCTTGTGCCTTGAGGAGACATTTGGGCACCTCATTGCCATTATCTATTTCTTTGCAGCTCCTACTAATAATTTCTCTTTTTTCTTCCTCCCCTACTAAATGTGAGTAGCCATGCAGACTCACTACACGAATGTGCTATGACTGCCACCCCACCTTCTCTCATACTTTAACCCCTTATTCCCTAACATAAAGCCAACCCCCACCTCCCTTGGGTTATTAGTCTTGTGAGCTGCATGGTGACCTCAATAGTGTGTTGGTGGCATGAGAAAAGCACATAGTACATGCTATAAAATGTCAGGAAGGGCATCCAACTGTAGAAAACCATGCCAAAGCAGTTACTGGGAGACAATGCAGTCCTTGAACCCATTGGATCCTGTCAAACCACCCAACCCATGCCAGCATGGAACATAGACATGTGGTGGTGGTGGTGACAAGAAGAGCATCTAGCCGTAAGAAATCTGCCTAAATGAATTTTATCTGATCCCTATAAGCATAGAAAAATGGATGCTATGATGATGATGATGAGTTATAATTCGTATGAAATATATCACTGACTTAAAACAATATTTTGGTTCAGCAATTTTCAGCCAGTAGAGTATAAACTAAACAGTTACATGAAATGAACACTTGTCTTCAGATAGACATATTCCAAAACAAGTCACCTATTGTAATCTGAAAAGAAAAATTACAAGAAATAATTCCTACATGGGAGTCGACACCCAGTTGTTGAATGCTGGATGATGAATTGCTTTATTGAGAAGTTCAACGACATTTTAAAACTGGAACGAATAGCAATCATTTTCTAAGTACAGATTACAATATGGAAATATAACAGCAATCAAGAGTATATATTTTCAAGACATTATAGTTATTGAAAATCAGATAAGAACTTTGTCAAAGATGTATTATTATTCCAACTGAATACAAATTTATTACACGCATACTTTAATATAGTAGTTTTCGCCATACTTCAAAAAAATTTAATAATATTAATTCATTCTTTTAGCTTTTCCAACAGTCATTGGTTTTAATATGCCAGCAATGTTGTCTTTCTGAATCACTTCAGTAGCCACAGTGTTTATCTTTATGAAGGCAAACTTGAAGTGCAGTACATAATACTAAAACTGCCTGTGGGGATTGATAGATATGTTCTTATATGCAGCCAGAAAAAAAAAATTTCATTTCAAGGTAATCTTCAAAGTTTTATTTATGTCACTCTTGATAAATTAAATACCAGAAGAGCTATAAATGTAAATTGCAATTTAACATGGACATTTTTTTTCTGTATTATAAAAACAAATATTTGTTCAACTTCAAATGTTCCATATTTCTCACTCTTTAAGAGTGGCAGGATTAAAAACTTTACAATATTCTTGTTTTTTTCTGCCTCTTAAATGTGTTCAAATGTTGCTAGGATTGACTTATCTTTGAACCCTAGGAGGAGAGTTAAAATTAGTATCACTATTTATATCACTGTGGCAGATCAATAGACAATAGCCTTGTTCAATAAAAATCAATTTCATGCTAAGTAAAAGTACCAAACAAAACAAATCTTTACATCATGAATGGTTTACTTGAATACATTCATAAAACTGTTTCTAACAAGCTACCATTTCTATTTCTGCCTAATCTCTTAAGCTTTATGTAAATGAGAAACAATAAATTTGTATAGACAAAATCATGTATTCAGTATGGACCAGAAAAATTGTAGCAGGAGTTAAATGGAAGTATCAGACATGAAAGAGTGATTCTTGATGCAAAAGGAATTAAGAGGTTTTGGTATGACATTTGGTGACATTAAAAAGAGCATAATGTGAGGCTGAATGGCTTGAAGAATTAATACAGGAAAAAGCAGTTACAAATCAAAATAATATACAAGTTGATAAAATGCTTAGTAAACAATGTCACAGAATCCCCAATTTGAAAGTACAAGAGTATGACAGTGTTCAAGCTTACTGGTTGAAGAAATTCAGTTCATTGCATGAAAGAATTGCCTTACAACTAGATAACATCCTGAATAATAAAGAATTGACAAAAGGAAATTTCTGTCCAATATTGTGCTCCACTTTTGTGGAAATTACAAACTAGAATGATGTCAGAAAGTATGCATTCCTTTCTTGAGGAACAGCAAATACTACCTGATGAATATTACGGCTGTTGTGAAAATAGCAAAAGGATCAGAGATCAACAGCTGATTGATAAATTAAGGCTTAAAGATTGTAAGAGGAGACATGGACAGGTTATATGAAAAAAAGCATATGAGATGGCACTTCTGTCTTGAATGAAAGACTGAATTAACAGGACAGGTACTTGGAGAAGTTCAGATACAAAGAGGGATCTAAGTAACAGCATGTCACCATTATTGTTTGAAACGTGTATGATACCGATATTGTGAAAGACAAAAGTTTAGTATGAATGAGGAAATAACTTAAAATCAACTATCTTAAACTGGTTGGGAAAGTAAACAGAGATTCTTTAGTTAAAAACTGTTCATTATTTAGTAAAGACATGGGAATATAATTCAGGATAAAGAAAAATGGTATACTTAAAATGAAGAGGGGAGATAGTGCCAATACATGAGATAGTACTATATTGTGGTGAAGTAAAGAAAGAGAATAAGGAGAATGGATAAGTACTTAAGAATACTAAAAGCTGGTAAAATCAAGGAGATTGAATGAAGGAATTATTTGGAAAAGAATATCAGAAGAATAAAATTGGTCAAAATTAAATGGAAAACAAAAACATAACATTAGCAATAAAACAAACACATACACAATATTAGGATAAGGCATGGAGCAGGAATACTAAAATGGAATAAAAACACTAGAAGTTAGAAAGATATGAAACATTCCATCCATAAAGTAAGATTCACAGGCTTTATTTACTCAGGAAGAATGGAAGAGGTTTGATCAGTTGAAAGTAATGTATAAAGAGTGAAGAAAATAATCTGGGATGGTATGTAGCTAATAGTTCAGATATATTAGTTGGTGCTAAAGTGTGATTGACACTGCAGAGTACAGAGATAAGGACAAATACAAGAGTCAGGATAGAGGGAAAAGAGACATGCTGAAATAGAAAATCAGTTTATCAAAGATAAGCAAGAAATGTGTAAAAATCAGAATTGAACCATTAATCTATGCAACATGAGAACAACCACTTATAACACACAATTTGAAGTGTTACATTAATAATAATATTGTATCACCTTTATGTAGACTTTGTGATGAAAAAGTCTAAAACATTAGCCACATATTGAGCAAATGAAGTAAACTTTCAAAAAGAGGATACAAAATGAGGGACAGCAACATTACATGCATTGAGATGGAGTTAAGCAACAATAATAACAATATTTTATAAACAATGAAGGAATGAAATGTTAAGAACTGAGAATGGAGTCAAAAATAAGGGACCATTTAAGTGGTAAACAACTTCTGTGGATGCAAGTAAATTTTGGTCCTGAAAAGAAAAGATTATATCAAGGAAATTAAACTGTGACGAATATAAGGGATTTCCGGAGAGACCTAAGAAAATAGATATGCCATATAGAAAAGGTGATAGTTTTAGTTGTAAGCTTTCCATAAGCAGAGAATTGGCAGAGGATAGTGAAACATTGATAACATTGCAGAATTCATTGGCATTTGAAACAAATGTTGTGGCTTGAAAAGGAAATTGCATTCTTGAAACAGTGAAATTATTGTTGAGACTAAAATAACAAAATGCCACCATTTATCTTTGCTGTTTTAATCTCCTGGCATCTCATCTGTAAGGCCAAACATCCCTAAGACTGGTCTAGCAAGTATCATTCATTCATATTACAAGACCATACCAAATCAATCACCAAACCTGCATATTATCAGCCAAACCGTTATTTCCTGAATTCATTGCCCTCACCAACTCTCCTAAGTTTGTGTAGTATAATCCAACAAGGTTTATTACATTCAACTGTTTCTTCAGCAATCATTGTAAACTTTCTAGATTGTTTGTTTATTTGTCATTATTATGCAGCATCATGCTTCATATAATTTGCTTTTAATACGAGAAGAAAAAAACTTCTAACTAACAGAGGAAGTTGTTTTCACAATTTTATCCCTGCAATCTAAATTCTAACCATAATGCTATCATAGCTTCACCTTTAGCACAAATTATGTCACCTAGATAATTATATTTAGAAACTATGTATGGCTGCAACCCATTCAAGAAGTCCATATTCTTTACCATATAAGCAGCTCAAGAAGTTAACTTATCACATTTATTTTATTAGAAACATCATTTTCAGTGGTTGGCTATTTATAATTTGCCAATCAACACAAATCTGACCAGTACACAAAGATTCTCAACCAATATTCAAAAACTTTAGATTAGGAGCTGATTCTAGTATTCTTATCAATAATGGGTACTCTAATATCTATTTGATAAAAATAAGTAGTTAGTATAATTCATCTTTACAACCTCCACACCATAATTATCCCTGAAGTAAATCTTAAAATACACAAGTCTAGACTATAGGGAGGGAACTGAACATAATTGAGCACTTTTTGGCACAAGTTTGACTAAGTTGGCTAAAACTGAGAAAATGTTTCAAGTATGAATGTACCGTTAGAGAGTGTTAATATCAGAAATTACCCACTACTTTTAATGATTCAAGGTTCACCTAATAGATGTTTTTAATCAATAGTGAAAGACGTGTGTATATATGAGTAATTTATAGAAATACAAGTGTATCCAAACACAGGAAATGATTTAGATATTCTATTTCTCCAGCAATCTCCATTTAATTCCCTTTCAAGTTTAAATTCTTTCAGGTTATTTCAAGATTCTACTCCATGTTTGGTCTACCAAACCTAATGGCACTTTTCCATCCATGCTTATTCTACCATCAAACTGTAACTTCACTTTCTAATACACGCAGTGACTGCTATTTCTCATAAATGTTATTACATACAGCTCAAGCATATCCATTTCATGTATCCCTCAAGTGATGTGGTGGCAGAAATGGTAGAGCAATGAGATTTTATTTTTGTTTTTCAATGCTTACATTGGGTTGATTTTGTTTTTCCAACTTTCTAAGGTTGATAAAATAAATACTATTCAGGTTCAATTGACTGCCCCTACCTTCCAAATATTTGCCCTTGGAAGAAATGATTAAGAACCATACTATATACTGTATAGTATTTACATTAATCTATTTATGTTCTGAATATTATTGGGATTGGTTTCAGATTTTATTTTTCTGGAATCAATAAAACAACTGCCACAAGACAACAAAGAAACCTCTACATAATTGCTCATCCTGCTCGAAATACTAGCCAAACTTCCTTCAAATCTACCATCTTAAAAAAGTGAAGGACACATCAGATAATATAGTCCTAAATATTTTAAAATACTTAAATGTCTGAATAAAAGATGACATGGTCATGTCAAGAATGACCTTGATTACAGGTCATCTGACCTAGAGCTGAAACTACAACTAACTATCAGTAATACATTGGGAATAATTCCTTCCTCTGTAAAACATAATCCTGTACTTAATCCAGAAAAATCATTAGTAATGAAAGGGTTAACAGAGCTAGGTCTTTATGGGGATTTAATTTTGAAACTAATAATCATTACTGATTTAAAAATTTAATCACCATATTTAATTTTAAAACCCATTATTATTGTAAACAATTTTTAAATACCATTATTCTAAATTACTGGTGTATTAACAGTGTTTCATTTAATGACTATAATGTACTACTGAACACACACATATATATACAGAAGTTTTAGCCATTGCTGTATATTTACATTCATCAGAACATAGCGTTGGCAAAAATTTCTATATGTCCTATAGTGCATTATATTTTTTATTCTAATATTTCATTGTTAATAGAATTTGTTGCAATAATTAAAATAATATTTAATACAAAAATAGATTGATACAACAGTTATTAATGGATGCATTATGATTAAAGGATGTGTTATAGATTGATTGGATTCAGTTCTTGTTGACATGACCCCACTGGAGAAACTTGTTTTTAATGGAAAGCTATTTTCAACAAAATCCACCACATTCATTATTCATTCACATTATGCTAATCAGTAAATATAATAAAGCATATTTTTCATTCAATCGTCAGAATGTTGCTGATCCTAAAACTGTGCCCATCTGTTATTGACACGCATTTATGAACACCTATCTTTTCTATCGTAACACTGGATTGTCATTCCAATATTTCATTTAATCATGTTGCTTCTAAATTTTACAGTCCGTATTTTCTTACATAGCCTTAGGCACAACAGTTCTTTCACTCTATCTCTCGCTTGAGAGTCACATTGCTTTGTTGCGAAAGACAATGGATGAGAAATGTTATATATTTATGATGCATGTGTTAAAATCAGACAGACCCATCATTGAGAAAATGTGCCATATGTAAACCTGATCCAAACCATCTCTTATTAAAATATGTTCATATTTAAATTAAAATCTTGATCAAAATTTTGTTTAAAACATAAAATGATAATGCGTTTTAGATGGTAAAGACTATTATCATCATCATTCTTTAACATCCGTTTTCCAAGCTGGCGAGCTGCACCAGGTTCCAGTCTGTTTTGACTTGGTTTCTATGGCTGGATGCCCTTCCTAATGCCAACAACCTTACAATGTGTGCTGGGTGCTTTTAATGTGCCACCGACACAAGCGCCTTCACGTGGCACCTGCATGAGTGCTTTTTACATGGCACTGCCATGAGTACTTTTTATGTGGCACTAGCACAGGACTCTCGGCGCAAGTGCTTTTTATGTGGCACCAGCGCAAGACCAATCCTCTTCACCAGAGAATGTGGCCTTAACACTGCTGTGGATGGTGGGTTTTCTTGAGTACAATACCCCAATATATAAAGTTACAAATATTTTACTAAAACCCCAACAAAGTCTTGCATATATTGAAAATTAAATAGAGGTAATCTACTCATAAGAAAAATAATTACAAAAAAGTTAATAAAAATCATAAGAGAAATAAAGAAAGACTGCTGCTTCTTGTTAACCAAGTAAATGTGGTGATTAGGAAAGAATATGATCCGAGCAAGTGGAGATACAAAGAAAGAGAAAACTAAACAGTGTCAAGGGATATCTGTAAAGGTGTTAAAAACATCAGGTTGGTTGGAAGAACCAACCAGGAATAAAAAGCAGAATATCAGACACCATGATACCAATGAGATAGTTCTTCAAAAACATCTATATTTCGGTTTGTTGATCTAATACAAATAATTGATGGAGTACTAGATTGTTGCTAGAAGCCTCAAGTCAGCACTGATTGACCAACCTCATGACATATAGGTATTTGGCCAAACAACAGATCCCTCTAAACTGAGGACCTTATTGGACACTTCCAAATGCAGTCATGAATCAGACAGAGGATGCAGTGTGACAGTCTATTCTTATATGCCAGTAGATTCTGGAGGTAGTCATAGTAGAGGCAGCAAAGTAGACTTAGTCGGAGTGCAACAGTTGCTGTTCCTCTGCCCTTACTGTTAGTGGGGTGCATCTCAGCACAGTGTTTGACACCAGAGAAATTATTGAAGCTCTTGCTGTATGTGTATTTTATGTTTGTTGAGTGGGAAAGATAATGTTTTTAGGATGTTGCTCCAGACTGTTGAATACATGTCTGGGTGTTTGGAGGTCATTTTTCATGTAGTTATTAGGATGATGGGAATTGAAGCTTATTGCAGTAACAGACTGTGCTCCTCACATGTCTAGGTGCCTTTTCATTATTAATGAAATAAAAAAACAACAATGGGAGGGGCCTGTGTCCAGGCAGTGGTGGTGTTTAGTATGCCATTTTGTGTTCTGTAGGTTATTGTGGAAAGACTGGAGGCACATGTAGGGCTGGCATAATCTTTGATGGATCCAGTGGACCTGGCCCTGCCAGCCTCCTCCACGGGTCAGATGTGACGGATGTTGACCAGTTACCCAGGCCAGCCCTTGCCGCCTGGACTACTGGGGGGCTAGCGATCCCCCAGATCACTAATGTCCAACGTAACTGGGACGACATCCTAGGCAAGTCCACCCTGGAGTGGCTAGAGGCATTCCTCGACCAGCACCACCTCGCTGCCTAATAGTGGTGCTTGGCTCAATGCGGTGCCATCCTAATCTATCGGTACCCTTTTAGATGATGAGTGCACCTGCATCAGGGTGGCCCGCGTCTTGGTCTCTGTGTATGCGAGCCGCACCAATGTCACTGTGGAGCAGAAGTGGACGTATTTGGCCTGCAGGTCTCAACCGTGGGGACGGTAAGCACCCAGATGAGATAGCCCTCTTCTCATTTGAGGGAGGCAGATCTCTAATCTGGGACGCGACGTGCTGCAACACGTTCTCCAGCACGAACTTTGCTGCTTCTGCCGCAAACCCTAGTGTCACAGCTCGCAACACGGAGGAGAGGAAGGTCCGTAAATACAGGAACCTGGCCGGCTGTTGAGACATCTGGCATCCTGGGTCCTCGAACCACAGCCTTCCTCTGCCAAATAGGTCTGCTGCGGCCCGCCGGAGAGATGAGCCCTGCGAGATGGAGTGGCTACTACAGCGTGCGTCACTGGGCATTCTCTGTGGCAACGCCACCGCAGTCATTACCGCAGGGCGCGGCTGAATACCCCCCCCTTCTCTCTCTACATATCTTTTATCTGTAGGCCCAAAGTGATATAATGGTACAGTGGAAAATGAGGATGAATGGTTTGGAAGGAATACTAAAATAAATTGTGTATAAAAAAGGTTAAAATTTGATTTATGATTAACAATACATTCAATAAGGAATTTTAAATTTCTAATAAGAGTACACAAACACAAGGGTTTAATAGGCTACACAAACTTCAGAGCTCTGAAGTTTGTGTAGCCTATAAAACCCTTTCCTCTCACCTTCCACCCCTCCATTGTTACACCTTCTCTTATCTTAGTTCCTCACCTTCTCTTGTCTGTTTATTAAGTACATCTAATTCCTCTCCTACTAACGGCATTACCGTTATATAACTGCATAATTTGTTTAATAATGATATTTGTGTAAAAGAAATTTAAATAACATGTTTTTCAAGATGCTCAAACATTACTCAGGATTTTCTAAAGCTTTAATATATATTTTTTTAAATCTGTAGCATACCAACTGCATTACATAATAATCTCTTGACAACAGAAGGAACATTGAGTCTCTTCATATCAAATCCTTGTTATTTTGGGGTTTTTTTTTCAAAAACATTGTATTGGTTCATAGAATTATTTTATATTGTGGAATAAAAAAAACCTTTTCACAAGTAGTATCAATGAGTGTGTAAATTTTGATTTAGTAAAGTTAGCATATAAAGATTGTTTTTGCTGACCAGATTACAAATAGAAAACATTTCATAACACCAATAACTTTCAAAGCAAGGAATTAATTTTATTACAGCAGATATTTGATGTTAGCAATAAAGGAGAGGATGTGAAGATGTAAAAACTAAACTTTGAGAATACAAAGAATTGTGAATGGTGAAGAAACAAAATGAAATGAAATAAACAGAAGTTTTTAAACAATATTTCCCACACCAGCATTTTTGCATTGTGACTGGAGTAACAAGTAAATATGCAACCAAACCAATACATTTAATATAATCAGACTACAAAATGGTTTGATATAACCAAGGCAAAAATGGAAGCATTCATGGATTAGATTATAATGATAGAAATAATCATAATGCTATCTATTGATTTATACTAGATTATAGTTACATTATTTCATGTTTCATATTTGGAAATTAAATTTTCTAGACATTTGAGAACAAATTTTCTTGATAATCATACATCCGAAAATACCCAAATGAATGCTCTCAAACATAAGCTATTAGTTGTTATCAAATCATGGAGATATTTCGACATCCACATTCCTCTAGGCTGGAATGGGTTGGATACATCTGTACACTAATTTTCATCTTTTGTCATCATGTGTGGAAAGCCCAATATCTTAAGATCTAGCCTTGCCACCTTCAAATATCTTCTTTAGTGTTCCTCTATTATAGATACACTCCACTGAAAGTACACAGAATTTCTTCAAACCAGTCAATTTCTATCACATAGGCATACCAGTGCAGTTATCTCTTGCACAAGCCAATGCAGTTAATATTTAGCTAGTCTTTCAGCTCATTTGTGTTCACCATTTATTTAGAAATACATATAACAAACAGATCATGCTTACTTCATTTCTCTCTAGCTTCCAGTCAAAAAAACCTTTATTGCCAATGGAGGTAATACTGCCCTTAAATTTTCCCAACTATCTCCTTATTCTAGTCGCTATATTTTTGTTACAGTCAGCTCCCAGTATCGTTGTTCAGCCCCAGATTAGTCCTCATTCAACAGACTTATGATCAAAGGTATTTAAGGTAAGTATATCTAGAATTACATGAACCCACATGCCTTTCTTTTTTTAAAGATATAGAATATGATTTGAGTATTTGGCTGCTATTTCTAGCAGGATGGGCGATAACATAGAGGCTCTCATGTTGGCTAGACTAGCACTAATTAGATTACATAGATAACGAACTATCAAGCACACCTAGTGAGCTACACTATTAAGTCAGCTATGTTCCTACTATTTAATAACTGTACGTCTGCAGTTTTTGTACTTAGACAGACATTCCATTGCACCTGTTATGAACCCACTGCTTGCACTGAATATACAATATTGAGGTTCTGCTAACCTACATATTGAGTAAGGCCACAGCCCAGACACTCCCTCTTACTAGCATTTTGGTTCTGTCAATATTTGAATTCAAGACTATTGTTCTATGTTCAGAATGTTGCCTGCAGCTCTTCAACAGATTCTGCTATAAGAAGTAGATAATCAGCATTTTAGTCCTCAAAGCCAAACAGTTCTGAACTTTTATGTTTTAGCCTCAAGAACTATAACAAATATAAAATAAAGCTGAAAGGAGAAACATCCACTTGTACAGAAAATTTGTCACTGAACTCATAACTGCCACCTCTAACATTACTAACAGCACGCCAGAGTCTCTATGCAGTCATGCATAAAAATAGCAACAAAATTTCTCTTGAACCGCAGCCTACCATAAGTGGAAGGACAGGATTAACTTATAGCTTGAATGACCTGCTCAATCAGTGTTGATCTGGGACTAAACAATTCACAGTACCTGCCATTCATGTACTTATAGTTTCCTTAGCACCTATCAGACTACAAAATCAAGGACTACGTCAAATGTCTTTTCTATATTAATAAATACAAAGTAGCATAATTAGTGGGTGCAACACCAGTAACAAGTTTTGTACACGAGTAACCTTAATGATGATGATAATAATAATAAAATAAACTGGCACTCCGTTGGTTACGACGACGAGTATTCCAGTTGATCTGATTAACTGAACAGCCTGCTCATGAAATTAACATGCAAGTGGCTGAGAACTCCACAAACATGTGTACCCTTAACGTAGTTCTCAAGGAGTTTCAGCATGACACAGAATGTGACAGAGCTGATCCTTTGAATTATAGGTACAACTCATTTTTGCCAGCTGAGTGGACTGAAGCAACGTAGAATTAAAGTGTCTTGCTCAATAACACAATGGCACCACCGGGAATCGAACTCATGACCTTATGATCGTGAGCTGAATACCCTAACCACTAAGCCATGCGCCTTCACAATAATACAATAAGCCTTTTGTTAAATTTAGAGGGTTTTTCTTTATATAAATGTGTTTTCCATCAACTACATTTATTACATGGCTTTTTTTTTGTTTGTCTTATTTTACAAAGATTTATATATTTTTACTTTGTTTCCAACTTCATTTATATGGCTCTGTGGTTAAGAAGCTCGCTTTACAACATGGTTTCAGCTTCAGTCCTACTGTGCAACACCTTGGGCAAGTGTCTTCTACTATAGCCTTGGGTCAACCAATGCTTTGTGAATGAATTTTGTAGACAGAAACTGTGTGGAAGCCTGTCGTGTCTTTGTGTTTGTCCATTACCAACAGCTTGATCACTGGCGTTGGTTTGTTTATGCCCCTGTAATTTATCAGTTCAGCAAAAGAGACGATTAGAATAAGTACCAGACTTTTAAAAAATATAAGTACTGGGGTCGATTTGTCCGAATAAACTCTTCAAGGCGGTGCCTAAGCATGGTTGCAGTCCAATGAATAAAACAAGTAAAAAGGCAAAAAGGTAATACATAGCGTTTTCAATCCGTGATTCTTAAAATTATCATCATCATCCTTTAATGTCCGTTTTCCATGCTGGCATGAATTGGATGGTTTGACCGAAGCTGGCAAGCTGTGGGGCTGCACCAGGTTCCAGTCTGATTTGGCTTGGTTTCTATGGCTGGATGCCCTTCCTAATGCCAACCACCTTA
>JAOPUL010007422.1:64778606-64792296 GCA_027564515.1 Octopus rubescens
AGTTTCCAGTCAAACCGTCTAACCCATGCCTGCATGGAAAAAGAGACGTTAAATGATGATGATGATGATGATGATATCTATGTGTGTGTGTGTGTCATTGTGTCTGTGTTTGTTCCCCACCACTGCTTGATAACCGGTGTTGGTGTGTTTACGTCCCTGTAACTTAGCGGTTCGGCAAAAGAGTCCCATAGAATAAGTACTAGAAAAAAATAAGTCCTGGGCTCGATTTGTTCAACTAAAAACCCTTCAAAATGTTGCCCCAGTATGGCCAGTCAAATGACAAACAAGTAAAAAAATATATTATATACACACCCACAGAAAGGTAAAAGGGATGGGGCAATGTAATGATGCAGATTATGAATATCAACAATGTAGCTGAGTGAAAATAACAAGAGAGGTCTCTGTATACTAAGCACATATATGATTGGGACTCAAATATAGTAAGTTGAAAAACTTTTTAACTGAGATTGTCCAAGTGATAAAAAACTACAAGAGTATTTTAAATTTAAAATCAGCAAGGGGGATAAATCCAATAAGATCAGCTGAATGAAATTTTTGGACAATAGAGACAATGCAGATTTGACTGGCTTGATTTTAAAGAAAACTGGTGAAAGTTAGGTATATGTTTCAGTCTTATTAGACCTCGTCAATAAAACATTACTTAGCAAGACTAAAGTGAGTTTTTGTGTGTGTGTGTATATATATATAGTGAGATGTGATGGTAGGTGATGTTTACTAACATCAACAATATGGCTGAGAGAAAATACCCCAAGGGAATATTTTGCATACTAAGTACAAATACTGTATGATCTCACATATGTAATACAGTGAACAGAAAAAATTAAGCTAAGGGCAATTATCTCAGCAATTAGTAGAAAAAGCCCCATCAAGGAAGGAGTATTCAAAATCCAAGACAACAATCAAGGGAGATAACTCCAATGAAATCAGCTGATAAAAATCTTTGAACATAGACAATGGGGGAAATGAGTGGATCTGTTCTTTAAAGGCAGCTAGCGAAAGTGATCGATGTTTCAGTCTAATTAGATATCTTCAGTGAAGAATATTCTATTTAATTAGCAAGAGCAAGACAAAAAGTGGATTAACAATTTGTCATTAGACATGTGCAACCTATCATATTTGATCGTAATGTGCAAAACTCTCTTCACAAGTATTGTTTTTCAGCTTCATTTTTAATAGATGTATTCATCACCATTGCATGAGTATACATGCAACTTATTCACACAATTTTTTAATTTTCTAGTCACTGGGTGTCTATTCATCATAATCATACAGGCCATCACAGAAGAGTTTTAGACTGGGTGTCCATGGGAACTATATGCTGATGACCTAGATCTCATAGCTGATTCTATAGGTGAATTAGATAGGAAATTTTGGGGATGGAAGCTAACCCTAGAATCGAGAGATCTTAAGGTAAACTTAGCGAAGACAAGAGTAGGAAAAAAGACAGTAACTCTGGTACCTTCAGGAAAATGACCCTGCTTGATGTGCAGAAAAGGAGTAGGTATAAACTCCATATGCCGTACAAAAGCTAAGTTATGGACACACAATAAATGCAATGAAATCGCAGACAGACTAAGAGAGAACATAAGCTTTGTATGTGATAGATGCATTATGAACACTGAAAATAAATGCTCGTGAATGCCTGGATGGCTCACTAGAAGTAGTTCTTAGCTTTTGCTACTTAGGAAAAGAAATTAGTAAGAGAGGTGGCTTATCCAAGAGTATAGTAGCCAAATAGTGGGTCGGAGAAAGTTTAGGGAGTTACTATAACTGCTGGCAACAATGGTCTAGGTCTTTTCCCCACAGAGTGAAGGGCAGATTGCATGAGGCTTGTCTTAGAATTGCAATGTTGCAATGTAGACATGTTTTCAAAGCAGAGGACTTGAGAAGATTGGGAAAAAAAAAAAAAATGATGTGAGCATGCCCCATAAGATGTGTAATGAAAGTGTGCACGAACAAGATATGTGCTGAGAGAAAAACAGGACATAAGAGGATGTGGTGAGCAAGAAGGACTGCGCTGCTATGGACATGTAAAGCATATGGATAAGGACAACTCTATAAAGAAGTGCCAATCACTTAATATGGTTGGAGCTTGTGGAAAGAGGATGACATGGGATATCTGGCAATATGAGGCTGTTGAGAAGACCTGCATGTGTATATATGTATGTGCACAAACAAGCATCTCAGCCGATCTCCTAACATATTCCCCTTGGCACCAGTCTATTCTTTCTTGCTATCTGGAATCATTTCATTTGTTAGAATCAATCCCTCATCCAGTAATTATTGTTCTCTTCACTCACATGTTAGTGATCATTACCCGACCCCACTGAACCACCAAATTATCTCCCCTCAAGCACCGCATCAGCCTTTTCCCCACTACTCCTGCAACCTATCCATCTATGTCATTGCTCTCATCCTTTCCCTGCTGACTGTATCATTAATTATTATCACTGTCCTGATGTGCTCCTCTGCATCCCATCCACCCTTCAACACTACTTAATCTTTACAGTTGTTGCCTACCTTCCATGCCCCCATTTCTTGCAAACCCCAGCCACATCTACTCACCTTGTACCACAAGGAGCAACCTGCAGCTCCTGCTGATCTTCTAAATGTGAGCAGCCATGAAGCTCCTCTACCAGAACCGGCTCTCATTCCCTTCTCTTATACTTGACTCTCATCTCATCTCATAAAGGTGAGTTGCATGGTGCCCTCACTAGTGTCAGTGGCATGAAAAAAGCACCCAGTACATGATGTAAGGTGGTTGGTTAAGCTGTAGAAACCATGCCAGAGTAGACAATGAAGCATGATGCAGTCCTTGGACACATAGGATCCTGTCAAACCCATTGCAGCATGGAACATGGATGTTGAATGATGGTGTCAAGGGGTATTAATTAAAAAGAACCCTTTTAATTAATCCGACGATTTTCAAAAGGCTATCATAAAAGCAACATAATCAAACTTGGCTTGTGCTGTGATGATCAACTCATAGCAGTGTGATAAATATACTTCTAAACAGTTTAAAATAGATTGGTAAGTTCTACCTACTTAGGAGTTTATATTACAATATCTGCCAACCAAAGAAAGGGCAGGAGTTAATATTAATAAGTACAATATCAATTTGAAAAACAAAGGTAACAAACTAGCAAAGTCATTTGAGCTTTGGTTAAAATGCCTCGTAATATTTTTTCTGACAATACACTCTGCGTTCAAACCCCACAGGTCAACTTTGCCTTTCATCTGGGGTGCTGGATTGGCAGAACTATTGGCATGTCATGATATGCCTGGCACTATCTGTTCCAGCCCTATTGCCTTCTGACAGCAATACCTGCAACGATACTGGTGATAAGCTGTTTTGGCCCTAAAGCAGCAATCTTCCTTTAAACAACATAAGTAGTGTGGATCTGGGAAAATTGCATGCATAGGCAACTGTCAGTTTTCCACACAAAAAAAAAATGGGAGGGGAAAAATAAAACTTGCCCATTGCCCAGAACTGAACATACATGGTCTGACAGAGACCCCTGAATAAACTTTCAAAAATAAACATCCACCTTTCCATGCTGGCACGAGTCAGTTGCAACTTATCAAGCCAGAGTTTCTGTAGTTAAATGCTCTTCCTCTCACCAAGAAAGCTAATGTTTCCTGTAGTCCTCTACACAATGAACAACTCAATGACCAGACATGATATTTGAAGTGGAAACCAAACATACACATATACAATGAGCTTCCTACAGTTTCCACCTACCAATTTCACTCCAGAGGCATTGGTCAGTTCAAGGCCACAGTAGAAGATACCTGCCCACAATGCTACACATTGGGAACAAACCCTAAACCTTGTGGTTATGAAGCAAAGTTCTTCGCCACACAGCCAGCTACCTATGAATGCATAGAAACTAGAAAATACTGATAGTATTTGATTTACATGTAAAAAGATACTTAGAATGAAAGTATTAAGATTTTATTTGAAAGTTTTAGAAATCAAAATACCAGGCAGTAAAAACTGGATGGTAGTTCATTTAACACATATGAAAAGCATGACCATCAAATGGGCCTGTTAACATCAATGTTCATACAAAATTTTATGTCCAGTTGTAAGACAAGTTCGGGATACAGTAGCTTTCTACACATACTGGATTTGTGTTATCAATTCTTTAAGTTCCAATGTTCTCAAACCTTCCTTGATTACCTCCTCCCAGATCTATAATTCATGCTCATATACTCACATCAGAAATCCAGAGCAGCTGTCATTTCTCAGATATACATCTGCTCTTGTCACAGTATGCATAGCAAATCTTACAAATACTTCATAAAGTCTATCCCTTGCTCAAAGAATTGCAAGGAACTCCATTCCTTCTCCCAACCTTACTACAATGTTACTACTCAACCTCCTTCTTTGGCTAATTATATTATCAAAATAAAGAATCTTGTCTACAACTGGAAAACCATTTGGATCATTTGGGTGTTATCAAGTACAACAAGCCTGCTCTCATATTGCCTTGTTAACCCAGTGCAGACAGTATGCCCAAAGTTATGCTTTCCTACTCAACTCACCAAAATTCCTACAGCACTGCATGCAAATCCATTATTTGCATTATTTACATAGTATTAAATTCTTTCTCATACCTTTACAGTACAGGACCACTTTCCTGTTGCAACTGGACGTTTGCTGACCCTGCTGCTAATAAATACTTTTGGCTTGCTTTGTCACTTAACCTTCATTATTTACAATTGCAAAAAAAAAGAAAAGATTAATACATTATTAGCACTACTATACTCATTTTTTCATCTGGTATGCAAGCTGAAAAAGTTACTCACATGGGTAACATAAGAAATGGTTTAGTCAATAAGTGTTTATAGCTTCTTTACTACACAAAGTCAAGCATGATCACATTATCAGGACAATCAATATAGCACATGTTGCAGGCTTTAACTGCCCATCCACTGAACCGATATAGGAGGAAATATAAGGAACTATTATATTAACTAGTCAGCTCCAGTAGCTATATTAAGCTGGTGTCTAGGTCACAAGTAATTCACTGCAGAAATTGAAATGATACTTTAGACATGTGCACAAAAAGGCTATCCGAAATTTAATCAAGAAAACATAAATGTGAGGCTATTTAAATCAACCATTTTTGAATCATTTAAAACCATAATCTAAAATTAACAAAATATATCTCCATGTATCCTTCCCACTGAGCGTCTAATTTCTGTCTCATGACAGTAATCAGAGGAGAAATCTGTTTGAGGGATGCCAATCTTTAAGATGGAGATTTCTCCGTTGCAACTGAGCTGTGGACAGTAAATATTAACGATTTTATTTTAATAATGAGGTATTTTATTTTTAATAATAATGTGAAAGAAATGGGGAACAACATTTAGGTAGAAAGTGGAACCTAACTTTTTATCAACTCTTTTAAGACAATAGTCGATGAGAGAGAGAAGAAACAAATGTATGAGAAGCTGATGGGAAACAAAAGTTTGTAGATGACAGAAAGAAAATATACAAGTTGTGAGAAATGAAAAAGAGGGAGATAGACATTGTTCAAAACACTTTGAAACAAGGACTAAAAGAATCATTATATCAAATAAATTTGTCGAAGAACAATTTCACTTTGTCTTCACATCCAAATTACGAACAAGAAGGGACGGACAAAAATAGAAATAAGGGGTTTTCTTTAGACAGGCATCACGAAGAAGAGAGATGGGAAACGAAATTATTGTGGCGTTCATGCTCCCCCTCCTCCTCAAGGGCCATTATCGAACGTCAAGTGGAATGGAAAGAAAACCAAAAATTGAAAGAATGGAGTCGTTGATTCTGCCAACAGAGAACATATATCCAGTCACTCTATGGCGATAAGAAAAAAAAAAATCAACGACAATGAAACCAAATGAGCGGAGAGAAAGGGTGTCGTCTGTCTGTCCCTTTATCCAATATATTTTGATTTTGTGTGTATGTGTGTGCGTGTTTTGTTTAGGGACATCAACGTGACTGATGGAATGGATTAGCTTTTATCTCGCACAGACTGACCAATATTTAATGTCAAAAACAATAAATGTGTGTGTGTAGAAAGAGAGAGAAAACGCCAAGACGAAAGGGGGCAATATCTAGATAAGTGAGGGGACGACAGAGCAGGAGTGATGATAATGATACCATTATGACTATTTATTTTGACTTGAGACATGCACAAAGAAAGCAAGAGGAAAATGTCTCCTTCGGCCCTGTAAAAAAAAAAAACATACTACACTATATCTTCAACACATTATAATACATATACAATATTATAAACACTAACAAACACAGCGGAAGCACAAGAGTCGGAAGAACATGCGAGAAAGCGGGTAGAGGGGATAGAAAATGGACATTAAGATAGATACACACACAATACTTTAAATACAAGACACCTCCATCCTGAAGATTTAAAAGGAAAAAAAATACGGCTGTGACAATTTCAATAGAAGCTAAATAATACATTTTCATGTGTCGGCTGTATTTCATGGTTTGTTATAAAGTGTGTGTATGTGTGTAGAGAAAGAAAATAAGGAAGATAACATGGATCTTACAGCGGAACAAATAAAAAACTTATCGTTTGACAGACAGAAACAGGGTTGTTTGTACCCCACAAAAAATATATTTCTGAAAATTTAGACATAGAAAAGGCTACTCTTAAAATAAGATTCAGAAAATAAAATAAATATTGAATAAAACTAGTTTTTATTTTATTTATTTATTTTTTTTTAGGGAATTTCGAAACAATAGCTTTCTGGTTTGTAGAAGAGGTAGCATGTTTACAGAATGGAACACGTTAAGATAAGACTTTAAAAATAAAAGATATGGACATGTCTCTCAACATACACATTAATAAATTTCAAAACAGCTACATTATTTTCACTTTACTTACTCTCTCTCTCATATATATATATATAACATTCTATTTTAACACCATCAAGAGAATAAAAATATGTTTAAGTTCTCTCTCACTAACACTTAGAAAACTTCATAAACAGACGCAGACAAAATTGTTCCATTTCTCCTAATTCTTTCTGATAGAAATTAAATAAAATTTTAAATTACTTTGTAAAAATAGTGTTCCAGAGATTAAAATGAGAAGAAACGGGGAAAAAAACTCATATCTTCCTTTATTTTAATAATGTCCGTTCAAATCTAATGAATATGTTATGCACAAAAGAATATAATAGACTTCGGAGTACAGAGGCAGAGAAACTTGTCGAAGACAATCACCCATTAATATGACGAGAGTGAGAGAAGACAACACAAAAGACTGAATTAAACGACTAGAAATATTGCTATAAAACCCATTTTGTTCGTGTGTGTGAGTGTCTATTTTGGTTTAGACGATGTGATGTGATTCTGTATAATATCAATAGATTTTATAATAGTAGAGCAAGTGGTTGATTATTATATATAGTGTTATATAGCGGTTTAAGTGTGTTTATGAATATATATAAATATATAAAACGACTGCGTGTGTGCCGTGTAAATTTTAGAAACCATGTTGTTAAAAAGAGTTTTTGACAGATGAGAAGTGGAAGAGAAAGATGGATAAAGAGAGAGAGAACGGACAGTCTTAGTCTAACAAAGAGCAAAAGAGATCTCTTCTCTATGGCACATCTGCTTTTCAATACTGCACGCAAATTTAGCGGTTCCATGAATATACATACTGTGTGTGTGCATTATGCACACACACACACACATATATATATATATATATATATATATATACATACACACACACGTGTATGCGTATATGTTAGGGAAAAGAAGAGTGAGAATAAATGATGTTACATAAACATACACACAAAAGACAAATGTACGTTTATATGTATATATATATGATAATTAAAGAGAAAAACTACGAGCGGTATGTAATACACAAACCAATTTATGGTGCGTTTATAGCGGATAAAATAGAGAAAACACAAAAAAAATGAATGTTACATTTTCGTATGAATAAAGGAAATAGCTTAAAATTGAGTTGTTGTTAGAGTACGTTTTCTGTTTATTCACTCAAGCCTCATGTGTCAATTATATTTGAGTAACAATGTTATTTAGTAGGTTTCATTGAAAAATCAGACGATAAAGAAAGCTATACGATGGATTGGATTAAAAAAAAAAAAAAACACGTATGAGAGGTTTTAGCGGATATTTGTATAATAGGAGTCATAAAGACTATATACATATTTTTTCATCGACTTCATTATATATATATCTATATATTTATTCGAAGCAGAAGATTCACTCCGTGTCATACATAAGCTTCGAAAGAATAACTGTGATTCCAGTAATTAATTTTTCGACCAGAACGTACGCTTAAACGGATAAAGATATATTTATATATTTTGTATTTCCTTTTCTTTTCTTGCGATATTTCTTCTTCACTTGCTCATTCGGGGTAGATAGAAACTGTCACTCAATTTATCTATCTTGCACATCAATGACAAGGTTTATTATTATTATTATTTTTTTTTTTACAGAGAAAAAACAACAAATACAACAACTGGATAGCCGAAATCTGGTGAGAAATAGAAAGAAGAAGCGGCAGCAGATACAAATAACAGGTCTCCTTACCTCCCTAAATAACAGTTTAGACATAAGATTCCCGCCATTTATTCGACTGCATAAAGCCGCCATTTGCTTTGAATGATGATCATGTGACCACCAGATGTCGCTGCTGGCTCAGCGGGCAACAACAACAACGACGACGATGTTAGAGAAAAACAAGAAATCGCTGCATGCCGGTACTTAGCAGCGCCGCACTGAATTATATCCTTCTGTAGACGCAGTTACTGCAGCTTTTTTTTCTCTATAGTATGTACATCTGCATCTCCAAATGCAAAAATATAATTTTCTGACTTCTTTGAAAAATAAAAATAATTTATTAAATACAATTTTATGCTATGAAAAATATTCCTTTGAAATAAATATTTAACAAAGCGTTTTCCAGTAAATCCTTCCCCCTCTTTCTCCATCACTAATCAACACCATTTATTACATTAATAAATATGCTTACTTTTAAAGGCATGAAGATCTCAGCCACTTCGCTACATTTCCCTCCAGCATAGCTCAAAATTTCCTGTTTATGTAACAATTGGGATTTTTTCTCCTTTTTTTTTCTTTTAATTTTACTATCTTGTCTACTCATTGCAAGTCTTACCTTGGGGTAAAAAAAAAAACAAAAGAAAAACACAACAAAAAAACTTTCTTACCTGAATTTCTGAAGTCTTCAAACTGAAATTACTTTCCTTTAGCTTTTAGCATCTGCAGACAATGCATATATCTGCATTATGTTGATGCTTGGTTTTATTTATAGATGCTCACAAATCTTAGGACTGATAATTTGTCCCCTTTGCCACATTTCTTTTGTCTCCACATTCTTGTTTGAAGCAGCATATTTAACATCAAGAATTGTTACATGTACTATTGTGATTAATACTGGCATCGGTTTTATATCACCAAGCCAAAGAAATTCCAGTCTTCTGTGAAAAACATGTCTGGCCATAGGGAGCTTTTACCGTGTCTGGACACAGGTGGGGGTTGGTGATAGGAAGGGCATGCAGTCTTACAAACTCCCTTTGACCCATGCAAGCATGGAAAAGTGGATGTTAACTGATGATGATAATGATGAGATAGGCAAAAAAAAACCAACATTTAATTCAATATCTTCAATAAAAAAAATAAAGAAAATAATTAATTAAATTAGTCATTTATTGAAATTTTCCTGATTTTCTTATGACTTTTTATCCCTGATAATTTTTCCTGTGAGTTTTTCTTTGGATTTATTATTTTAAAATGTTTCAATTAGTAAATAATTTATCTGATGTTAAGTTACATTTTCCCCTCAGACAAACCTTCAAATATTTTAATTCATATAAATGTCATGTTTTGGAAAATTTGAAGTAATGCTTGTCTGGCAAGGGAGTTAATCTGAGATCTGGTTATGAAGTAGAGACATTTCTTTCTCTTTTTTTTTAATCCTTTAAGTTAGGAGTGAAGGCAGTGCACCTTATAGGACTTCCATGACTGGTAGGAGGGTGGGAGGAAGGAATCCTCAACCGAAGATCTAACAGAGTGGACTCAGCTAAAGGTCAAGGTGCCATATGGTGGTGTTAAATTGTGCGATGGATTAACTCTATCACCTCGATAAGCCATTACTTACTTAAGTTATCCACTCCCTATAGAGAATAGTCCATCAATGACTTTTCTCCATTGTTCTCAACTCTGGGTTGTCCTTAGTGTATGGTTTTTCCCAGGCTGTGTTGGTTTTGAATTGTCAGTGATACTTCTGTTTTTTTCTAGGTAGGGGTGTTGACCTTATACAAACTAATTTTTACCACTGGGAAGAGGTGGTCCATATTAGGCCTCTATCCTATAACCTGTCCAGCATGGCCCTCAGGGTCATTGAAGGATACAAGCTTCCCATGCTGCAATGAGGACTTGACCTTGTGGTGGAAGTACGCTATGGCAGGATTCTAAATCAGAGTGCAAAGAGCAGGAACAACTATCACAAGAAATCCTGTCTGAAATTCTTACAGTTCTGCAAATCCAATATCTTGGATTGGTACTTTCTTTATCAACTCTGAACGGATGAAGGGCAAAGTTCGTCTCAACAGAGATTCACAACAAATGACAAGATGCATTCTATCTGATGTCCCTATGCATCTACCAATTCACTATTTATAAAATTACATTGTGGAAGCAGCATGTTAGCAATTCAAAACAAATGCATATACCCTAGTCACTTTTGTTTTTACATTATGATAGTAATTCATACCATAAAGTGTTAAACAAAATGATGTCTCTGACATAATTCCACAGCTTTTGGCAGTTTATAAATAAAACAAAAGTGAATATCACACTATACATGTGTTTTTGAATGGCTCTCATCAATCTTCCATTATAGATAGATATTATTTTTATTAAATAAAGAAATCGTATAATATATATTTTTACCATCATGCAATATAAAGATATGTAATTTGTTGTACAATATGTTCGTTGCACAATATATTAGAGAATACTCTTTAACAGGCGCCCTTCAGTTGCCATGCTGGGGCACCACCTTGAATAGTTTAGATGGTCAAATCAATACCAATAGCTATTTTATGCCTAGTACTTATTTTTTTACTCTCATTTGGCTGAAACGTTATGTAATGGCAACATAAACAAACCAACACCACCTGTCAAGTGCTTAGAGGCAAACACCCACACACATGAACCTATCAATAAATGAACAGTGTGGTGCTGACCTCTAATTGCAGGGGGAATCTGTGGTGTATAAAGAAGTACTGATCTCTAAAATAAAACTTTCTAATTGCATGGCTATGCCTATGCAATCTGTCTTGATAGTGTTGTAGGCATCCAGATAAAGCAATGCACTGAGGTCTGTACATACACAGTAAATATATATGCTACAGCATACATAGATCAGCATTGGGCCCCATGACTTTTGTGGCTTCCAGGCAACTGTCCAGCATGCCTATACTTTAAGACAGCTCTTTAAAGTGCAGTGAGCCGGAACAATTACGCAAAACAATGTATCTGATGCTCTAATGACTCTGCTAATTGGCCACTTAAATTACAATAACATATGTTTCATCTTTCACTTGTTTCAGTCATTAGACTGTGGCCATGCTGGAACACTGCCTTGAAGGGTTTAGTCAAACAAATCAACCCCAGTACTATTTAAGCCTGGTACTTATTCTATCAGTCTCTTTTGCCAAACCACTAGATTACAGGGATGGAAACAAACCAACACTGGTTATCAAGTGGTTTTGGGAGACAAACACACATACACACACACACACACACACACACACACACACACACACACACTTATAACAGGCTTCTTTCCATCTGCCAAATCCACTCACAAGACTTTGATCGGTCTGAGGCTATAGTAGAAAACACTTACTCAAGGTACCATGCAGTGGGTTAAATCTAGAACCATGTGGTTGGGAAGCAAACTTCTTCAAAAAGATTTATTACATGAGTCATTTATTGAAATTTTCTTGTGACTTTTTATCACTGATATCCTTGACTTCTTACTTGCATTCATCATTTTAAAAGGCTTCAATAAGAAAATACCTTCAATAATGAAATAATTGTGCTTATATGGACATTTGTATTTTGTGTTTGCTATAACAACAGTGAAAAGAATTTTAAATTATATATGCAATAATTCTATTCATTAATATAAATCCTCAAACGCTATCAAATAAATATGTATTAGTAGCAGAAGGGTTGTTTAACAGACTTTAGAATCTTTAAGGAAATAAAAAAAGGATTAAAAGAAATACAAATTCATTAATGAGCCAAATTTAATGAAGATAATGAGTCTCAAGTAAAATAAACTGAAAGATAACTTATATAAATACACAAAGTTTGCCTAAATGCTTTAGACTCATGGACTTGAAGCCCATCTGGATTTTCAAGGCATCTAAGCACAAAGCAATATCTTTCCCCTGATTAGGACACCACAGTGTGTTGTACGGTTAACCTCCAAATACTTCTGTTATCCATTTTCAATTGAGTGTATTGGAGTAATGTGAAATGAAGTGCCTTGCTCAAAGACACAATACACCACCCAGTTTGAGAAATGAATCACACAACCAAACAATTGTGAGCCCAACATCCAAACCATTAGGCTGCATATCTTTACTATAAATGCCCTGGAGACTGTAAACTCTCATGTTATATTGGATCAAACAGCAAGTTAGCTTTAGGTTGATCAATTGATATTATATTAAGCCAACAATGAAGTCTCTCCATAGCTGCTTGACTTGCCTCAAACATACTCTACTCTCTTAAAAAATACTACACATTGAATAATATAACCCAAGATACACTCAATTTGGTTTAATGTCCACTTATTCATGTTTGCATGGGCCAGATGGCATTTTTTTTTCTAGCTGGATGCTTTTCTTGGCCTGTTTCTAAACCATGTAATGTTTTTTCTAGTCCTTCAAACATGATCAGTACAATAGCTGGACATGTTTCCATAAAAAATTATAAATTAATGAGTATATTTTTCTAGGGGTTATTGATATCATCAGCTGTTCCCTTCCGCATCCCATATTTTGTACACTTGTGCCTAAGTTAGAAATACTTTTTATTGTTATATTTAGTATTAATCCACAGTGAGATAAAATATGTAAGATTCCTAAGAGTTGATATTTTAGAACAGAGAAATTCACTCTCTTTGGACAAATCTGGACACTATTTTTCTCGAAATTATTCCAGATTCATAGAACACATTTTTATACATCTGTATACATACTTCTTCAACTTATTTCATTCCTTTAAGTAACTTGATTCACATAAGTCATTCCTCTACCAAATATGCCAATCACATTGGTCATTCCTCCACCAAAGCAACCAATCACAATTGAATTATTCCACCACAAAAGTAACCAATCATAATTCAGTCTTTCCTTCACCAATGTAACCTATCAGAATTTAATCCTTCTTCATTTAAAACAACCGATCACTTCAGCCCCACCAAGTAACCAATTACAATTCAGTCATTCTCTAACCAATCACAACTGTCACAGCTATCATGTTATACCACCCCAACTATCATCATCATCATCATCATCATTTAATGTCTCTTTTTCCATGCAGGCATGGGTTAGACGGTTTGACTGGAAACTG
>JAOPUL010007422.1:64859017-64871530 GCA_027564515.1 Octopus rubescens
ACAAAAAACTGTTACTCAGAGTTTCACGTTCCCGTTCGTCGGACAGTTGTGATGTGTACACATCGTCTCTGTAACTAAGCGGTTCGATAAAAAAAAAACGATAGAATAAATACCAGGCTTGAAAAAGGAGTACTGGGACGATTTTATTTTAAACTAAATCCTTCAAGGCGGTGCCCCAGCATGGCAGCAATGAAGTGACTGAAACAGGTAAAAGATGATACACGCCACTAAATTAGTTCACTCGAAGGTAGCAAAGAGTTATCTCCCTTCTTTATGTACATTCTTTGTGCTTTGTCGTGTTTTACTGAACGAACAAAATTGGAACATATTTCCCCTGCATTATGGCTACATATAATGAAGTTCAACGAAATAGAAAAATGATTTAGTACAAGACCAGCAATTTTGGCGGGAAAGGTAAGTCGATTACATCGACTCCAGTGCGAAAGGCAAATTCGACCTCAGCGCAATTTGAACTCAGAACGCAAGGAATCAGATGAAACGCCACAAAACGCCATTTCTTTTCTTTTCTTTTTAATTTTCCAACGCGCTAATGATTCTACCAACTCACTGCCTTCAACGTAATAGAATAATAATAGGTGCTAATAAACCCATTCTGCGTATATTTCCATCAGATAATAACCGTTTGAAATTCCAAGGGGCATAACTCTCTACTACCTTCGAAAAATACTGATTTCAATAGTATTTCTGGTACTGTGTGAAGTTTTTAGCATTTTAATCTGAGGAGAAAAGTTTCATTCTGAAGTCTATGTAGGAACTTTGAGGCTGTTGATTCTGATGCTGACGATGTTCTGATTAAACTTGTACAGATTGTTGTTGTTGTTATTTAACCCCAGGTCAGCTCTCATCGAGCATACCTATACTCAAATACTATTGCTGTAATCATCTTTTGACATATTTACACACTATTATTGATAGCTTATCTGCTTCAAGATCCAACGTTAAAAAACAAACAATTATTTTATTATTATCATATATTTTAAAGGTATACCGTATCCAGAATTCCATTTTCTTGCATATTCAAGTTTTATATTTTTATGACAGCAGTGTAATTTGAAAAGTTTTGTTCCAATTGATTTCAAATTTGGTGCATTGATGAAGATTTGTAATAATTGCTAATAATTGAAATAAAATTCATTTTCGCCATAAAGGTAAAATAAACAGTTAATAACTTTTAAAGTTTGAAAATTTAGGGTAATTTTAGCCAATCGAAAGCCACAGATATATAGGTGCCTGTTTCCATAGTAACAAGTCAAGCTCTTCTGCGGCGTGCTTACTCCTGTTTAAACCATGTATGTTACGTTTTCACTAGGAAATGTGCTGTTTATTTATTTATTTTTTTGTCATTTTTCGTATTAAATGTTTATTAAATGCTTAAAACATGTTTTGTCATTGTAATGTTGTCGCCACGCACAAAATGACAGCTTTCAAATTTTGTTTTTTGATTAGGTAAAATTATCAAACTTTTTAATCTTCTGAAATTCAGCGTGAAAAATTACATCAATACACCAAATTTAAAGATTTTCAATACATTTTAAAATTTCAAAAAATCCAATTTAACTACTACTTTTACCAGGTTGTTGCTTGATATCCTTAACGAAAAAGTGCATAGGAATGAAGTTCTACAGAGCTATACAATTGAAGGGATGAAATTTGGATAAAGTGTTTTGTTCAGTATTTTGGTGAGATACAGAAGGCATGATAAGAGGAGGAGAAATAATTCGATGTGCTAAGTGAAACTGGAAACGATGTGGTTGTTACCAGAAAAGATGTTCTGTATTGATGCTGGAGTGTATTAATGAGAGGAAATCTGGCATTCAATCGGATTTAGAATATTTCTACGAGTAGTAAAAATAGCAGTGACCAGAATATGAAAGTAAACGTGCAAGAAACGACCATTATAATAATCACAGGATAAAGACAATTTCTTTCTTTCTTTTTATTTATTTATTTTGTCCATCATCATTGATGTCGTGTTCGAAGTACATTTCATATTAGGGAGAACTGTAATTTCTCTGAGTTCACCTGTCTATTCTGGTAACTCTAATTGTATGAATGTATTTTTTTATAGAGTTCGGCGTATGGGCTACGAAAAATCTTTCTTTTTTATTTTTGGATTTAGTTCATCACATTAGACAAACCCTCTGAATAATGAGGTATTATAAGCATCAATAATGTAAAGTTCACCTTTTATTACCGTCATGGCAACAGTTTAGAGGCTTCTTTCTAGATCTCAGTTTCACATTAAAGACGGGATCTACCTATTTCTCCAACGTTATAGGATTCAACTGCAACTTGTTCATTCTGATGTCGTATCATAAGCGTCTACTATGAACAGTTCTTAAATAAACCATTTGTACTTCGTTCGTGTTATTTAGTTGAACTTCTCTCTCATCGAGCTCTCTCTGTCTATCTAACTTTCTTTTTCTTCCCCTCTCTCTCTCCTCTTTTTCTCACTCCTCTTTTCTCACTTAACTTCTTGACCAAAAGGCAAGTATTATATTTCTCCATAGAGTTCAAGTGGGACGTTCTACGTTTTATAGAAGGATAGTACTGAGTTTTTTGAGTTTAAACAATATTACACCCACCCACCCTAAACAAAAAAAAGTTTCGAGACATAAGTTGGGATTCTCGGAACACCAAACATGAAGAATATATTTTGAAAATAGTGGATTATTGTTTGAACTGTCATATCTGATACATGCAAATGCCAATGAAACCTCGAGTACCCATCAATAATCAAAAACAAGTGGTGTGAGCAAGACTATGAAGTCGACTTCGATGTACAGGGATGGTTGTATGGATTAGATAAGTTTAGCATGAGAAGGATGGTAGAATCGTGAGTTTCAGTTTTTAGTTCTGACCTAGAGCTATAATCGAACCACTTCAGGATGGCATAAAAGCTTATGTAAATCTGTGATTTTAGATGTTATAGAAGATACATCTGTTAAGAACATCGACAGATGTGATATTTTTGTCAAGTATACATAGGATGTCATACTAATAGAGTGATAATTCAATGTTCTAATGAAGAGTCTTGTAATTCTTCGTTCTTTCCTTACTGTTCTGACTACATATTGAATGAGATCTCTTGTTGATCAGTGTATTATATAAGAACAAATTGTAGTAAGAATCAAGATTCACTATTTCCAAACATTTTCCATGTTAGCCATAGCATTGATTTTGCATGATAAAAGATTTTCTACGCGTGGGTAAAAGTTCCAAAGAAGAAAGTGTAACGATACTTAGCATTCGAACCGCGTCAGCTAAGTAACAAACGGTGGCCACGACATATCAGGTGATCTTAGTTTACATTATAGCCCATCGCTGTCCTGGCGCATTTGTGTGGGTGTTGAGAGTTATGGAAAATTCCATACAGTTTCGCGCCAAATGATGATTATAAGTTGACATGCACGGGGAATACAAAGGAGAGAGGAGAACGAGCACTAGTAGAGGTTTTCTTGGCCAAATCATACAACTTCGACCGCGTGTTAAAAAAACATGAAGACTTATCTTTTCTCTTTCCACCAAACATACATTCTCACCCACTAGCTACGGGCATTCAGCATAACAGCCTTCAGCAAGTAAACTTTGTAACGTCAGTATAGAAATAAATATGATTCATTAAAACTGAATATTGTAGTTGGTTTTATGCGGGAAACAATACACATCCTGAACAAATTTTCAGCTTCCAGTTAACCAAGCCTACATAAGCAACACATTTATTACATCTCAAAAGTACACTCGATATATTTGTAAGGATTCGAATCCCAACCGCGAAATTATCAGTTCACGATCATGAGTGAGCCACAACAGTTTCACGTGATCGACCAATCAGCTTGAAGCTATGGCGTGAACAGCATCTCGAATGTTCTGGAGATTCATGCTTTTTTCCCGCTAGTTAAACAGTTTGGCGCCCAACACACAGGCAGGCCGCTGCTGGCATTCAAGCAAGACAGATCATGGTTCTCTTCCCCAAGCTTTAACAATTTGCGGTGGACTAGTATCTTTGTTTTTCACTTTTCCAGTTAGCTAATGGTAATGCCAACGCAGTAAAGCTATTCCTACTCACTATTCTGATAACCAATGAATCTGTGATAATTTATGTAAGATTTTACTTTTGTTATACTTCATGCAACCAGCCTGATTTTACATTCAATTAAAAAGGATACAGCATCAATCTTTATCGCGATCATAGTCTTCAGTAAACACATAATATACTAGCTTGCGACATATTTGTTCCAGAAGTATCTGTTTCAACGTGTAGTAGAACTTCAAATAACACAGATGAGAGGAAGACATTAAGAAATGAAGCTATGAGCAGATAAATAGTATCTGTGTCGTTTGTGCAATAGAAAAGTAGAATTTAGTAGAAGCCTAATTATTTCTGACAAAAGAGATAGATACTCGTTTAGAAAAGCAAATAAACCGACTTGTCTTTGTAGATGTTTAGCAATGCAATACGTTAGGGTTTGATGTTTACGAGTCAGATTGCAGATAAGTACTTTCTATTTTGTATCCTTGCTAATAAATGGATATTGGGTGAAGGCACTTCTCATTGGTTAATAAAATATTCAGTCTCTTAGTAAATGAAAGAGATTGAGCCAAATTCTTGCATTCCCGAATATTATTACCAACGATAGCAATAACATCGTCGTGATAAGAGTTAACTTCTTTGATATGATTGTCAGTAATCATGCTAGCCATCGCTCTTTGAAAAGCATTTACCATATAAGTCCCCCTAAAGGGGTAACATTGAAAATTAGAATAAGTGTCTATCAGCTTAAAATACAGTGTTTCTCTTTATCGTCATTGTGGGGGTGAAATGGTATTCTACTTTCAAATGCAATTTTATGTAGAATATATTATTGGAAATAGAATGCGTGAAATCTGCAAATTTAGATTTCAGCTAGCGCATTAAGATGGAGATAAGATAGCTGGTATGCATCTGATTTCTTTAAGCAGCTTCCAGAAAATAAGCTTAGACGATTACCTGTTTCAGATTCAGTGGAATGTTCCCAAGAAGCCTTTGTCAAAAGAAAATGAATTTCGAATACATTCTTCTCGATATATGTCAGCAGTTGCAGTTCGAGATGGACAATGTTTGAGGAGGATTCATATAGCTGAGTCATTCGATTCAATGTATTCACTTGGCTGTTGCTTTTGTGACTGCAATTGGAATCTGCAAAGAAAACTGTATTCTGCTGTTTAATGAAGATGCGATAGGGGATAAATATTGTAGTATTGTAGTCAATACAGTTTGCAATTATTATTGAATATTGACAGTGAGATGAAGTTAAGAAGCAAAGTAAGTATTTGTTCTTCAGTTGAGTTTGAGAATTCAGCAAAAAGGTGTAGCAAAGGCAGAGAAACTATTTTGATATAGCGTAGTAACACAGTTGTGCTATGACAATTCCAGCCAATCAGGGCTGGGCGCGTATTAATGTATAAAGGCAGTTCTCTACCCGTACATAGAAAAGTGCCCCTATAAGTTAGTTAGTGACCGGGAGACATCGACTATCAAGCCTAATTCATCTATGGCAACTTCACTCCGATAACAACTTTGCCCGTATCAGGAATAATATATATGTTAGCTGATAACAATTTATTCAAACGTAAGTCACAAAAGCTTTATCTGACTCCTGCATACATACATGGCTCCGCTCAGATTAGATTACATATCAGCTTGTTATCATTTTGTAAATTAAATACTTTAACAAAAAGATGCCTTCTGATATTGTCTTTATACACATTCTTCTCACAAGACCCTACTATAACCACATTAACTTCACTAAATTGGTGACCCTAACGTTCAAATATTTCTTTTTGAAATATTATAACAAAATGATTGAAGTTAATTATATTTTGTGCCTGTTTCATATCCACTTATAACTGCGTGGATGCATTTCGACTTCCAAAATGGCTACCCTCCTTTCTGATATTTAATTTTCCCGCGGTACCTTACGCATGCGCATGTGTTTGCAACCCAACGCGCATGTCTTCCCTCGTTTAGGATGACATTTTTCCCGCTCGCCGCCATATTGAAGTTGAATTCAGCCACTGACAGACATGCGCAGTGGCACTGACCTCGTTATTTTGCGTGCTCAACTCTCAGCCGAAGCGCTTCAACAAATCGTTCATTTAACGCATTCAACTATTTCTTGCATCAAAACAGCTTTCTTTTGTCAACGTACCTACACCATTCTACGAAGGAAAACTTTTCACCATCTATGCCATGCTCCAACCAACACAGATGAATACTTGAAGGCAAGCACCTTGATAATATTTCACAGTTTACTGTGGATATACGGCATATAAAAGGCGCTGAAGGATTTCTTTGATGGCAATAACAGCTAACATGGACCAGACAATCATATTTTGCGGCCCAGCAGTAGCTGGCAACACAACCACGAATTGTAACCAAACTATTTTTCACTCTTCGCTACAGACTCTCAAGAACATTTTCTATTACTTAATTTTTGCTGCACTTTTCTTAACATCAATAACGTGCATACATACATCTAATTACACGTATGCCACATTCTCCAGGTATTTTCTCGCAGAAGGAACACAAACCATGCTTCTGTACCTCACTTCCAGCCAGCTTCTTTTCTCTATAAGACCTTGGGGCTGCGTGCACATAGAATAGGTTTAAATGGCTTAGCGCACCCAGCACTCTCTCTTGTTTTCTGGTCACACCATTGACGCAGATGGCATTCGACCTCTACCAAACAAAGTTCGAGTTATTGAGGACAGTCCACCTCCGACTTCCCTTCGTCATTTACGCCACTTCCTCAGCTTAATTTCTATCGTCGATTCATCCCTCACTGCGCTGGATTCCTGACTCCACTTACCGAACTTCTCGGGAACAGACGCAAGAATAACGAAACCTTTTTACTGACTCCTACTCAAACCAAGGCTTTTGACGCTGTGAAACACGAACTCTCTAAAGCAGCTCTCCTTGCACACCCTGTCTCCGATGCAAAGCTTTTGCTTGTGGTTGATGCATCAGACACTGCTATCGGTGCTGCTTTACAGCAATTTCATCAACACTCGCAACCTCTTGCCTTTTTCTCTCGGCAGCTGAAACTGCTGAAACGAGTTACAGTGCGTTCGGTCACGAATAGTTGGCGATTTACCTTTCTGTGAAGCATTTTCAACACATCCTGGAAGGAAGGAACTTCACTATATATATACAGACCACACATCTATTACCTTTAGCCTTGTGGTCCAAGCCGGAGGGTTACTCAAGAGAGATCCGACATCTTGACTTTATATCGCAATTCACCAACGATATTCAGCACATTGCCGGTGCACAAAATACTGCTGCAGATGCATTGTCCCGTCTGCCGATCAATTCTTTAACATCTACTGGGGATATCGACCTGAATGTGTGGTCCTCAGAGCAACCTGCTCTGGACTCAATTAAGATATCTTCTCCCGAATTTGCGACGTGCAAATTCAAATACTTGCCTGTGCCAAGCTCTGAAAAGCAGATCCTGTGTGACTATCAGTAGATTCTCCTCGTTCCCTGGTCCCAGAGACCCATAGACGAGCTGTGTTTGAAGCCCTGCATAATCTATCGCATCCTGGAGCCTCAGCCTCTGTGAAGCTCGTTACGACTAGATTCTTCTGGCCGAATGAGGCGTGACATCACTGAATGATCTCGATCTTGCCTCCACTGCCAAAAGTCGAAGATGCATAAACACATTCGTGCACCCCTCGGCACCTTCAGGACACCAGACGCACGTTTCCGCCACGTTTTGGCCCCTGACCCGTCAGTCAAAGATAGGCTTACATCCTCACTTGTCTTGATCGTTTCACCTGCTGAACCAAGAAGCTTTGTAAAACTTTATATATTGGACTCACCCTAAGTGCCTGTCATTTCATCTTTATATTTATGTTTTTCCCTTGTTGTTTTATCGACTTGTTGTCTGAGCGGGTGGGGGATACTGTAGAGGAGTCAAACTATTTTGTTATTGCGTAGTAACACAATTCTGTTATGACAATTCCAGTCAATCAGGACTGGGCACGTATTGATGTAAAAGGGCAGTTCTCTGCCCGTAAATAAAATAAAAAAGTACCCCCTATAAGTTAGTTAGCGAACAGGAGACATCAACTATCAAGCCTAATTCAGCTATGCCAACTTCGCTCTGATAATTTGACACAGTTTATCAGCTAACAACTTTGGCCATATCAGGAATAATATATCTTGTCAGCCAATAACAATTTATTCAAACGTAAGTCACAAAAGCTTTATCTGGCTCCTGCACACATATACGACTCCGCTGAGATTACATATAAGCTTGTTATCATTTTGTAAATTAAATACTTTAACAAAACATGCCTTCCGATATTGTCTTTATACACGCTTCTCACAAGACCATACTATGAACACATTCTCTTTGCTAAAAAGGTTTAAGAATTTAGTTTTCTGATGCATCTAGTTTATGCTTGTATCTGATAAAATGTCCTCAAAAGCGATGTGACCGAAGAAATGTTTCTATTGTTATTATTGCAGAAAGAAGTATCCGTGAGTATTTTCTAGTTGAATTTGTGCAAATATTTTTCAAAGTTTTAGACAAATAAACTGATGCAAGAAGAAATAGTTTCCGGGGCTCAGACTTAAACAGTGCTGCCGGCCATATGTCTGATACCCCTGAATTATTGTAAAAAAAATTAACAATTACGTATCACTTAAATTCAGACAGAAATACTGAGTAGAATCAGTGACTTCAACTGACCACCAAGCATGCGACATTAACTTCACTGCGACTCTTCGTTTTGTTTGTAATTCGAAGAACCAACTTTTTTTGCTATCATTTTTGTGAAGTTACGTTACTAGCATTCGCTAGTCCATTCTCTTGTTATTTCCTTCATAATCCTTTGATTCACATATTTGATGGCATACGAGACGCACTTTTTTTTTTAAATGGCTCAAAAACTCACCCCGGGTCCTATATGAGAATTTGAGCCTCTAAAATGGTAATTTTTCCCTAGCGCTTACTACCGTAGCCTAATTTTAAGCCAGACGGACTCCTCTATCCTAACTTCACTCCATAATAATAATATTTACTTAACCCTTTAGCATTCAAACCAGCCATATGTGGCCAAAATATTTGACCTGTTTTATGTTCAGACAGGTCAGATCTGGCCTCTCGCCTCAACCCTGCAATGCCATTCTAAAACTAAACAATCACCTCATTGAAATCTCTAAACTACAAGATATTGCATGATTAATTCGAAACAATATAAATAAATATTACATTTAACAGAATAATCTGAATACTAAAAGGTTAAACGGTATCGTTATCATTTGTACTATAAAAAGAATGATCATAATGGACCAATAACGGTCGCCAGTACCTGATGATCCATTACAACTAAATCTGCTTTAACACACTGCTACAATAACACTGTAACAAATTCTTTTTTTTTTTTTTTTTGCCTTTAGTCAGAGTGGCTGACTATGTGCATCTCTGATTATGAGCAGGAGTAGTGGGAGGTGGGGGGCATCATAGCCATGTGTTGAGAGGGATTCTTTGGGGTTTGAATAAATGTAACAAAAGCAAAGTTTGAAGGAAATATTATCCATTTTTCATACTTTCTAAGGGTAAACAAATAGGATATAACAGTTGCTACCCAAGGGCAAAAATCGTGTTACAGTGTTATTAGAGTTTACAGGTAAAAGTGTTTTTCCAACAGAGACTCATTCAATAGACATACCAGGATCTCAATAGAGGTCTCAGCACCATAATTAATGCGTTGGGGGCTGTCTTATTTGCTAACAAGTCCATCTGCAGCCATTGACTACAGGAATCAAAGCGGTGGTTAGTGTCAAGCACCTTTCCTCTTTTCCTCCACCAGTTTTTCGGGAGATGGACTGCAAAGGTACCCCCTTGATCACACAGAAACATAAGTCTTCTTATTTAGTACTCAGTCTCTTTCTATTTCTTTCCTTTAACAACCATGTTCTTGTGTGTCTGTGTGTGTGAGTAAATATATATATATATAGGTGCAGGCGTGGCTGTGTGGTAAGAAGCTTGCTTCCCATCCACATGGTTCTGGGTTCAGTCCCACTGTGTGGCACCTTGGGTAATTGTTTTCTACTATAGCCTTGGGGCTACCAAAGCCTTGTGAGTGGATTTGGTAGACGGAAACTGAAAGAAGCCTGTTGTATATATACATATCTATGTGTGTGTGTCTTTGTGTCTGTGTTTGTCCCCACCACTGTTTGATAACCAGTGTTGTTGTGTTTACGTTCCTGTAACTTAGCAGTTTGGCAAAAGATATCGATAGAATAAGTGTCAGGCTTTAAAAAAAAGTACTGGGGTGGATTAATTCAACGAAAAATTCTTCAAGGTGGTGCCCCAGCATGGCTGCAGTCTAATGACTGAAACAAGTAAAAGATAAAAGATATATATATAGCAGGATGTGAAGACCCTCACAAAATTTTTATTTAGTTGCTTAGTAAGAATAGGAAGTGAAGCCCATATGACATTAACACTGCCTGTCAGACTTGTTGTGGTTGTGGCAGTGGTGGTGGTGACAAATGAGGAAGAACCCATGACTCATAGACTGCTGTAGTAGAAAATAGTACATTAAGATATTGAATTACATTCAGACCAGGAGACTTTAGTCTGAATGCTTACAAAAGAGTGGACTCCACTAAAGACAACACAGAACCACATCATCATCATCATCATCGTCATCCTTTAACGTTCGTTTTTCATGCTGGCATGGGTTGGTATTGTTAAACCAGTGTTTCTCAATCATTTTTCACCTATGGACCCTTTTGATTCCTATTTTACTCAGATGGACCCCCATAGCCATTCGGTGTTTAAAAAAATTCTATTATATTTTTATATTGCAATATTATAAGGAATTGTATAAAAAAAATATTAAAATATTTTGCTTACTGTAGAAGTATAATCAATTTATTGTACATACATTTTAACAACAAAATCTTATATAGACCCCCCAAGGGCCATATAGACCCCAGTTGGGAATCACTGTGTTAAACCAAGCAATAGATTAGACACCTATCATTTTATTTCTCAGCAAGTATGAAAGAACAATTAACTCCAGACATGCTTTGGCCTTATTCTGACTTCGTTAATCAAGCATCATTATCACCATACTTACCAAAGTAGTGATGAATGTATCCACTTGGTAATATATCTTTTGATTACACATTTGTAGACATAGGAAAATAGAATTGTTTAGAAATTAAATTATTCAAAAGCACGTCATGAAAATAATATTAGTCAATGAGTAATGTTATTACTTCCTCACTGCATATTTTATTTCTATTTAGCTTTTTTTTTTTTTTTTTTTTTTTTTCAAAGCTGTCTACATTAAATATAGTAACACTAACTTAACTCTTGCTTTGTTCCCCTTTCATGCAGATAGCATCCCTAGGTTATTTAATTTCTAAACACTTGTATGTATGAACTGATAATTGAAAACTGGGATACCATGTGTGGTAGGTGATGGTGGTGAGTGAGTGTGATGGGTGATTGTGGTGGCTTTGGCAATGGTGGTGGTGGTGGTGGTAATGGTAGTGGGGTTCTCCATTCACATTCATCACTACCACTGCTACCATTATTATATACTCAAAGTCCCCTGTTACCTTTTTTTCCTAGAGAAGTAGTGGGGCTAGTAGTGGTTGGTAAGGAAGTCAGTGAAAAGCTGAATGTTAAATGTGTCAGTTATAAACCTGGTCCCTATTTTTCCTTTGTGGGTTGTGTAGATGGATGGATGGGGGTTACTTAATGGATAATTATGTCTTGTCCTCTTATGTTCCTTAACCCCTACCTTTTCACCGATCCATCTACCTTGGCTGCTAGCCATATCACCCCAGGAACTGATTCCTCCAATACCTAATCAAGCTTCATCAATAGTGAGTGATAGTGGCAGTGATGGTGGTGGTGGTGGCAGTTGTGGTGGTGGTGGTAGTGGTGGTTGTGGTGATAGTGGTGGTGGTGGTGGTGGTGGGAATGGCAGCAGTGGTGTAGGTGAGGTGGATGATAGACAAGAAAGAAAACACTGTAATTTGAACTGCAAATGAAGTGTGTATGTGTGTGTGATAGTATATATGTGACTATGTGAGGCTGTTTGTGTGTGACAATGTGTTTGTTTAATAGTGTGTAGTATGTGTCTGTTTATGTATGTAGCTGTGGTGTGTGTGTGTGTGTGTGTGTGTGTGTGTGTGTGGATGAAGGTACATATGTAAATGTGTATCTGTGAGTATGTTTGTGTGTGTAAATATCTGCGTGACACTGAGGGTGGGAGTGTTTATGTATATGACTGTCTGTGATATATGCAGCTGTCTGTGTGTATGTGTTTGTTAATATATTCATGATAGTGTCTTTGGGAATGTGTGTCTGTGTGTGTGTGTGTGTGTGTATACATATATATATATATACGGCGTGGCTGTGTGGTAAGAAGCTTGCTTCCCAACCACATGGTTCTGGGTTCAATCCCACTGCGTGG
>JAOPUL010007422.1:64914308-64925321 GCA_027564515.1 Octopus rubescens
TGTGTTTGTATGTATCCTTGTCTAGACATCACATGATGGTTGTAAATGAGCATCATCATCATACAAGCAAGGTTGTTCATAGCTATGGAAACAGGTGAGGGTTAGTGACAGGAAGGTCATCCAGTCACAGAAAATCTGCCTTAACAAATTCCATTTGACCATTTGCAAGCATGAAAAAAATTATCATAATGGCGAGGGGGGGGGAGTTAAACCAATGTCTGTGAACTTGAGTTTTGTATTCAATGAGTACCTGGTATTATAGGGCTCCTGGTAGAGTGGGAGGGTGACAAGGAGAGAGGTGGAGGGAAATAGATAGAAACATGGCCCCTCTCGAAGACTCTGGCAAAGAAGATCAACAGCTTCAATAGCAGAGCACTGAAAACCATCAAAAACATCAGATGGTAACATCAAGTTTCCAACGCAGAACTGTGTGCACGCATGCATCAGCCTGCAGCCTCCCACCTCATAGGTATCAGTCGCATGCGCTGGTACGGACAGGTCATCCATTTCCTGCTAGATCATCCTACCAGGGCTTTACTCTCATTCGGCGCAGCAGCTGTGGGTCGGATGAAGCCTTGTGACAGGCCCCGGACCAGATAGCTGGACGAAGCCTTGTGACAGGCCCCACACCAGATGGCTGGACGAGGCTTTGTGACAGGCCCCGGATCAGATGGCTGGACATGATTGGGGAAGATCTCCAGAGGTTCAAGGTCACCTTGAAGGATACAGAGAGGCTGGCACAGGACCGCACTGGTGGACCTGGTCGGCTCTATGCATGATGTCTCTGAGACCACTAACCTGGGATGACCTCTCAGACCCATCAAGCAAGGTTAGATAGAGAGAGACAAAGAGATAGACAGACAGAAAATTACATATATAATACAGAGCTAGGCAGATAAGTAGATAGGTAGATAGATATGTCTACGCACACATGACCGACTGACTGACTGTCTGACCGACAGAATACTGTTGTAATCTTAAGATCCAAATCATCAGAAAGTAATAAAAACAACCACACACATTTTGTTGTTTTTGTAACCCTTTTTCTGTTTATTTCCGCAAGTGTCATTTCATACATATATAAATATACAGATCACAAGACAGACAGACAGATACTTAGCTGCTATTACCAGCAGGTCGACTTTGAAATATCTGAGATTAGAATTCTGGCATGTACCCATGTCAGCATGTAAAATAGCATTGAAGTATACAATATTGAAGAATAAAATGTGGGTGAACTTCTTAGTTCATTTTTACATCTGTATTTCCATGCTAGCATAGGTTAGACAAATATATATTGCTGAAGCCAGATGCCCTTCCTGTCACTAACCCTTACTTGTTTTTTAAGTAAGGGACCTTTTATTCCAAACATCTTTGAAAGCATTGAGCCATCAAACAAATTTGTTGATAGAAATGACAACAATGGTATTGTTTGCAGATTAGCAATGTAAATATAAACATTTTCACAGACACCTGCACACATAGGACCAGATTTAAACTATGAGGGGCCTGGGGCACTACAAGTTCGGGGGGCCTGGGGCACTTCAAGTTCGAGGGGCCTGGGGCACTTCAAGTTCGAGGGGCCCAGGGCACTTCAAGTTCGAGGGGCCCAGGGCACTTCAAGTTCGAGGGGCCCAGGGCACTTCAAGTTCGAGGGGCCCGGGGCACTTCAAGTTCAGGGGGCCCAGGGCACTTCAAGTTCAGGGGGCCCAGGGCACTTCAAGTTCAGGGGGCCCAGGGCACTTCAAATTCAGAGGCCCCTTATACAAAAGAATTAAAATCTTGGAAAATTATCAGTGTAGGTAATGTGGAGAAATCAATATTTATTTATCCTAAAAAAGAAATCCATTATATTTTTTAAGACATCAAGATATGTTTGTATATTGAAAGAGAGCTTCTTCATGCAAGATTGCTGGGAGGTGGGCCCTCCCTGTATTGCTTGCTCCATACCCTTTGTATCAGCCCCCTCCCCCCGATATTGAGGGTGGCTTGGGGCAATCGCCCCCTTCTCCCCCCCTATAAATCCGGCTCTGCATGGCCCGCCATTTTTGCTCTGCTGGCCATTCCATCTCACACCACACTGCCTTCAGCATGGCCCTGCACCGTGATCCACCAACACCAGACTGAAGCTTGAACAGCACTACATTTTCTCCCTCCAGACCCAAACACCATTGGGCTTGAACTCGACCTCTTCCTTCTCATAACCTCTTCCTTCATGTAACTTCTTTCACACACAAGCATTTAATGAACAAAGAACATAAATAAATTTACATACTTACATACCCACACACCATTTCTATATACACCCCCTTTTAATATTTGATATTATATATTATATTTTGTTTTATCTATTTTATTTCATTTTATTTTATTTTTCTATATTATTTTTTTATTTTAATTTTAATGTTTTATATTTAATTTTTATCTTTACATTTTGAAAAAGATTGTTTAAAATTTTTAATTATAATTTTTAATTTTCATTTCTTAATTTTTAATGTCTATGTTTTCATTTATTTACTCAGTTATTTTTTCATAATTCCATCTTTCGTAATTGCGTTTATCATCTTTTTATTTTTTATTTTCTACTTTAATTTACGAAAAAAACCTTCACACACACACGCATGCAGAGACATAAACACACACATACATAGATACACACGCCAACACACATATACATGCACACAAGGACACACACCGCAACCTACGCATGGACAATTTACACATGCACACACACACACGCACCCACATGCAAACACACCCACATGCAAACGCACCCACATGCAAACGCACCCAAAATCCAGCAGTCGCGACTAAACTTTCATGACCACACATGCATACATCACTCACATAGACACACACACACACACATACACACTACATAGTCACATGCTTTGACCATTTTCACTCTTACACACACACACACATGCACCCATACGCAAACACACCAAAAATCCAGCAGTCACCTCTAAACTGTCATGACCTCACATGCATACATCACTCACATAGACACACACACACACACACACACACACACACACACACAAACACACACACAGTTACACACTTTGATCATTTTCACTCTTCTGTCTTTGAATACCATATTTCGTTTTTCTCCATCTTCACTATCACCATTTTTCGCCATGTGAAGCACACGTGTTCACGGATTTTCTTCCACTCTCACCGGATTCTATTCTCTCCTTTTTCCGATGAAGAGTCATGCTCAGAACATAAAATGTACTTTCTTTCCTCCCATTTTTTCCATCGGAGCATGAATCCAATACATTCTATATGTCTATATGTACGTCCTCTTGACTGTTGTTGTTTTTTATTGTTCATTACATATATATATATATATATATACACACACACACATACACATACACACAAACATAAGGATGAAAGGAAAAGTTGATTTTGATGGTATTTGAACTCAGAAAGTAAAGATCTAGAACAAATACTGCCAAGCATTGTTTCCAATACTCTAATGATACTGCCAATATACTGCCCTTGTAAGAATTAATAATATAAAAAAATGAGCTTATTGTCTACAGTATTCAAGTGCGCTACAATTCATCAGAAAAGGGCAAAGAAGAGGACAGAAGGCAGCTATAAATCAAGTAAAGAATACAGCAATACAATCAAAATTGCATGCACAATACACAGAATAAAAAACAAAAAAAAAACAGGATAGAGAACAATAAAAGACCCATAAAGAGAAAAGGTGCATAGGTATGTCAGGAGTAGTGTTGGCAAATTTTGGGAGTCATGGTGTGTCCTGACAGCTAACAAACAATATAGGTAGTTTATTCCTTGCCTTGATAATCCTAAGTAGGAAAAAAATGTTTCTGTAAGTTATGAGGGCTACACCATTTTATTTTATTTTATAAGCATGTCCATGGGTGGTAGACATATTGAATTCAAAACGTTATCTAAAGTTGTTGTTGTTGGAAAGATGGTAGATAATTTTGTAGGCTTCTACAAAGTCAGTTGCAAGACATCAAACCTTTAGTTGTATCAATGTCCACAAAGCAAGACACTCAAGATATGGTAAGTGATTAGATATATGTCTGGTTGCACTTCTCTGAACAGCATCTTCCAGTACTGTTGATACCTTGGACAAAATGGATGTTCCAGACTAAAGATGTAAGTGTGGACATACCATTGCCAAATATAGCTTTAAATAGATAACTGGTGAGCGGTTGGTAGAAGTCATACTGAGTAATGCTAATATATATTTTTGACAATAATGCCCAGGCCTTGTTCACCAGCAGACTCCTCAAATTTGGTGTTGTGGAGGGAGTAGGTAAATTCCAGGTTTTTCATTCCAAAATGTATAGCAGTGTACTTGTCTGCAGCCAGCTTGAGTTGCCGGTCAGCAGTCTATTGCTGCACTGTGTTCAGGTCAGATTGCAGAAAAGATCTACAGCATATAGGATCTGTTATTTTTATCACAAAGTATAGTTTAATGTTATCTGCATATTTTAACTCAGTAACATACTTCAAATTTTCATGCTTGTTAATATATGCAACAAATAACAGATGACTAAAAACAGATCCTTGTATGAGACCAGATATCATCGCATAGGATGCAGAATACTTCTTTTTGACTAAGTGTGAGAAACTTTAACTAGTTATAAATATTATCCCTCATGCTCATTGCAAAATTAAAGGCTTTGGCAAATTTGAGATAGATAACTGCCATCTGTGATTCCAGTGGACTTCAAGAAATTCAATGAACTGAGCACAGCAGCTAAAGTTAGGGATAAATCTAAAATGTAAGGGTTGAATAAGGTTATAAGAGTTTCAGAAGTCCCAGAGTGTCTCTCTGATACTGAACTCCATTAGTTTGATGATATAACTAGTGAGACTGACTGGACAATAATTGACTGGTAATGTGCAGTTGCCCTTTTTGAACAGGGGAATAAGGTTGGTAATTTTTCACTGTTCTGGGTAAAACAGTTATTAAGACAGAATTGGAGGCATAGCAACAGCTGGTGCAATAGAAAGAGCCTGCCATGTTTGAGAAGCAGATAAGTAACACCATTAAGACCAGGGGAGGTAAAGTTGTACATATACTTCTAGTGGTATTGCAGGAGTAAATTCAACAGATGTTATGGGATTTGTTGTCAGAAGCAATGAAAATGGATTTTCAATAGTAAAAAGCCAGCACAGCATTCAGCAATAAAATTTGTGTGCATTTTGTGGTATCGTCAGTAATCTGACTCGTATGATGATTGTGAAAAGGACTGACTGAAGGACGAGGTCCCTATTTCAATAATACATAGTGGGACCAGTTTGAATCCAGTACTAAATCAAGGAAATCATTTGCATTTTGCGGCCAGTGGAAGATTTCACAATCAATCTCTGGGTAAATTGAAACCACCAATAATGAAAACATAGGTAGATATTTTCTTAGATGTAGCTGGGGAGGTGAAAAAGCTGTGTAGTTTGGGGAAACAGTAAACAACTCCAAGTAGAAGTGTTGAAATGTTTATATGAATGTTGCAGAAAAATACTTCTTGCTGTGACTAGTTTAAATTGTCATAAGAAATTGCCAAAAAGCTTGAGTGAGCATAAACCCTCACACAGTTCCCATGATGATTAAAGTGGTTTTTGTAAAACAAGTTGTAGCTAACCATGCTAAAACACCATTGTAGAGTGCTCATGTTTCATATCTGTAATGAAATTGTAGTCAGTACTTTCAACATAAAAGTTAAAAAGTTAAAAACCTTGTTGCTAAGACTTTGGGCATTTAAAAACAGTAATTAGTATCTGAATTTAAGCCTATCATGATTTATAGGGCATGCTGTATTATTCTTGTTTAGTGATCTGGGACTTTTGCATTGCTGCCCATTGTTGGTTTGATATTTTCAGATTAGCTTGCATCTCTTTCCCAGACTTGAGAAATTTCCAGATCAGTCCAGCATTGCATAGGCTACAACTCTCATGTGCTACTGAATCCTGATTCAAGGAAGCTACAATATGTAGCTTTGAGCATATATCAGGTGGTAAACCAGGATGAGTTCAATAAGCAATTTGATTTTCATGCCTAACCTTGTCAGAGGCTAATCAGCATACATATGCCTAGGTAGAACCCAAGAAGGTTAATCTGACTAGCATGGGTTCAGATACCAATTGACTGAGGTGGAGAACATTTTGGAGGAACAAAGTTGAAGTCCTTGGATGAGTTGCTGGCAAATGTCCATAGATCAATGATCTCTTTGGATACACCAAAAGCAATAATATCAAGGATAGCAGAGTTAGATGCTTTCTCGACGTGCCTTGATTCAGCTATAACTGCAAGCAGGTTTGTAAGCAGAGCATTCTGATATGATCTCTCATTGTGTGATTCAGTATGGATTTTTGCTTTAATATCCCTTTCTTTGATACTTAAATCAGAGATGAATTGTCAAATTTCTCTAACTTCCCTGTGCATAGCTGTTTTAGTTTCTACAGAGATGGTGAGAGAAGACATATAAGTCACACACTGAAAGAACCAATTTGATAGTTGGACCATTTTCCAGAGCCTATCCTTTATAGAGTCAAAGCGTGCTTCTTTTTGCTTTGAGCCTGGGATCAATGGGAAGTTAGCAGTGCATAACATTTATTACATTCAAACTATTGATTTCAAAATAAGTTCTCAGGTTTTGTATATGTATATATATATATATATATGGCAAACATGGTTCTCAGGACATTGTTCTATTTTAGAATACTGACAAGTTTTGCTGTTTACTTCTCTGCAGGCTGCCATGGCAATTTTGTTTTGTTTGATACATAAACAATGGTTTATGGAGAAGAGGGTAAGGTTGATCTACCATAGTAGATGCTGTATATGTTTATTAACTTTTCTGTGATTGTGTTCCATTGAATTATATTGTCATTATATTTCAGTTGATTTTGTAAAAGATTAACAAATTAGAAGAATTTGGTAAAATAACTGGGACTATGAAAAAAAAATACACAATACACTTTGTAAAGGGATTGGTGATAGGAATGACATCTAGCCATAGAAACAATTTCCAAAATAGAACGTATGAGCAAGATGTGATCCCCCTACCCATTTAGGAGGACAGGGGGAACCCAAATATAAGCTGATTTGAACCATGATGACCTGTCCGAGTCAGGTCAGCATGGAAAACAGACATAAAATCTTGATGATGATAATTTTTTTTTATTGCTGTGTTTGGAGGAAGAGGAAGTGTCCATTGCTTTTGCAGACCCTCTGAGACTTGCAGGATTGATGCTGTAAATATTCTTGAACCATTGCAAATCAGAAAAGAAGAAAACTGGTGCTCCATCGGTTATGGCGATGAGTGTTCCAGTTCATTCGATCAACAGAACAGCCTGCTTGTGAAATTAATGTGCAAGTGGCTGAGCACTCCACAGACACATGTAATTTTAATGTAGTTCTCAAGGAGATTCAGTGTGACATAGAATGTGACAAGGCTTGCCCTTTGAATTACAAGTACAACTCATTTTTGCCAGCTGAGTGGACTGAAGCAATGTCAAATAAAGTGTCTTGTTCAAGGACACAATGCGATGCTAGGTATCGAACTAACTGCCTTACGATTGTGATACGAATGTGTCTTCACCAATGCAAGTCAACATCTGCAGGAAAGACATGAGCAGCTTGGTAGTTCCAGAGAATCAACATTCTGGGAAGGAAGGAAGGACTGTGTCGTTGTTATTGTTCTTTCTTAATATTATCTTTGTTCTCGGATTCTTCCTTCTGCCTAGTGATTAGTGTAAGATATGGAGGGGGATGGTTATACACAGCAAGGGTGATGAATCATTATTACATCTGGTTTTAGGGCGGCGAGCTGGTAGAATCATTAGCACGCCGGGCTAAATGCTTAGCGACATTTAGTCTGTCTCTACGTTCTGAGTTCAAATGCTGCCGGGGTCGACTCTGCCTTTCATCCTTCCGGGGTCGATAAAATAAGTACCAGTTTAAAAAAAAAACTGGGGTCGATGTAATCGATTACACCCCTCCCCCGAAATGGCTGGCCTTGTGCCTAAATCAGAAACCATTATTACATCTCGTCCCACTTAAAAAGGAACAAAATGCAGTTAAAACTCTCTTGGTTGCTTCAAATGTGAGGTGTCACTATCACTGAGGATCTCCTCTAGCAAATGCACAACCACAACAGAGCAAAGACTGCACCTCAGAGCTTGGCTTTTCTCTTGGAAGCCAGAAAATACCCCCCTCCCCAACAGCTTCTACAAATATTTCCACATATGAAAGGACTGTTGCTACATACTCTCATATACTAGGCCACAAGGCTAGTTTGACTGGCATGAAGTTGCTCACAAACACACTCCAACCTGCTCTGTGCAGCTTTAATAATACTCTCTCCAACTGTTCTACCACTACTACTGACACCTCTGCTCCTTGGAGTTGGTTGATTTTATGCCATCCACACTCATTTGTCTCTCATTCTCTCAACCACCACCACTCCACACTCACAACTATTCCCAGTCTTCCTGTAACAAGACATCAGCCTCACTGCACTTCCCCGTCCCCTACAGGCATTGATTTGTATCAGTTTAACAGGAACATTAGCAACATCAATCTCACAGGTCTTGTGGGGTCTGCAAAGGTCATGGACACAGTCTCCCACATCACCCCTCCAGACCAAAGTAATACAATTAAAACACTGATAACAGTCTGAGAGAGCCTGTAAGGTTCATGGACTCTACTTCTTAGATTACTCTTTTTTTTTTTAACATTATCAATTTTTCCATACTTGCACAAGTCAGATGTGTCTGTTGTACTGCATGTGGCTACTAAATCAGAGTGAGATGGGGCTATAAAAAAAAATAAACACTTCATGCTTTGTGCCTATTCAAAAAACCATTATTATGAAGAAGGATAGATAGATGGAGAGACAGACTGACAGACCGACCGACAGACCGACCGACAGACAGACAGACTACAGTTATGGGGAAAAGGTTCTATCAAATTTATAACCAGTAGTCTATTATTGATATTGATATTAAGAACGTTAAATCTGTTGGTTAAATTAGCATTGTTGTTTGAGAGCATCCTATTAATTTCAACAGTTTGAATTACTGGAAACAAATAATGAAGTTTGTTCAATCAATTATAAAATTAATAAGAGAATTGTTTAGTCAATATAATAGAAGAAACCAACCATTCTGACACACCATTGGTTCCCCTTTCATCCATTATGGAAATGAGATATCCCAAATAAATTCGACAGGATCTGAACTCAGAAGAATAAGCTATATTTACAACTGAATCCCAATAGAGTTTTTAAACAAGTGTACTGAGTTCGCGCATCATCATTCGGTTACCTTAGAAGCTATGTACAATGCTACCTAAAATTGTATGTCTTATCTTCTGAATTACAACCAAAGATAGCCTGGATTCACACTTAAGAAATGCATAAGAATGTTGTATTAGAGCAAGGTCAAAAAATTATGTGAAGTTATTTCGTCTGCACAATATGACGCACAAGCAGGTAAAAATTATAGCGGAAACGTAGTAATTTGACCTCGAAACAATCAAGATATAGCAACCTAACGAATTCAAGCAGCCTAGTGATGTCGGTGTCTACGTAAAAAAAAATCATCAAAATAAAATTATCAAAATAATTTATTTTTTTTAATAAAACAAAAAATGCACAGTGAAGCGTACACTAAACTGCGAAAATAATCTAATGTTTGGGGCAGGACATTTCATTCGAGGAATATGGTAAACGAATGAAAATTCAGAAATTAATTTCAATGAAAAAAAAAATTACAACAGATTTCACAATAGTGATAATTATTGAAATTTATAAAAATAAAGATAATCCGAAGCAGTTATTTCTCACTGGTTAAATACGAAAAAAAGTATTCAATTACTTTTTTTTAAATACCGATAGCTTAACCAAGATGTGTGAAGGCCGCATGCGACCTCCTGCAAGAAATACAATGTTTGGAATATATTTATGGAGTATATTTATGTTGATTATTATTATTTAAAACCTCACTTTTCAACAAATTAAATGCAACAGGGAATCAATATAAAACTTATTTACGGCACAGTACGCTTGAATTTCATTAAATACTAAAGGTTACCTGCCCAAAATTAAGGTGGGGATTTTATACGTCCGTGAGTCTTATTTTAAAATTACCGTATTTCATGGCATATATTTTTATGTGTGTATACATTTCTTTTTAACATAAGAATAATTATATTTAATAAAAAAATAACCGAGGTATAGCAGGTATGCACCCATAAAAACATAAAAACGTGCGACACCTCTAAGTTAACTTTTTATTCATTTAACTATTTTCATGAGTCGACATCTGAAACGCTTTATATCAATGTAAGATGTAGACTAAACATTAAGGGAAAATACATTGATATTTCTTAAGTTCATAAAACTATGTAAAAACTGGATTTCTAACAGGCAAATAACGAATATATTTGCAGATTTTTGTATGTTTGACCTTGTCAGCCGAAGTCCTTCAATCAGGCGAATTGGTACAAAGTATATCGGCCCCACTCCCACCATATTTCAGATTTATTGCAATAAATAATTTTTCAATTCCAAATAATGGTTTCTAAACAAACTTTTACAATCCAAATAATGGTCTATATATCAACAGCTTCCAACACTTACACACACACACAATCGTAAAAAAAGGTAAACGATTTTCAGTTTAAGGAAGAAGAAATAAATGGTGACATGAGTGAGAAACGAACCCCTGGTACAAAGGATACACATACATACATATACTTACATACACACAAACATATATACATACGTACTCACACATCCTACATTCAAATATACATACATACACAAAAACTACATAAACAAGCGGTTGCGTATGTCAGTGAGTGTATGAGTGCGTGTTTGACTGTTCAACTTATAGACATGAAATATAATGGGTGTTTATGTGCGAGCGTGTTCAGTTTTATTTATATATATATATACGTGTGAGTGGACAAACGAAAGAAAGGGCACTCAACACATTAGAAGTGGGAGTTACATA
>JAOPUL010007422.1:65002631-65012654 GCA_027564515.1 Octopus rubescens
GTTTCCAGTCAAACCGTCTAACCCATGCCTGCATGGAAAAACAGACGTTAAATGAGGATGATGATGATGATGATATAGATAGATGAAATTTACAGAAAATAAAAACAAAGAAGGCGAAGACAGGTATAACAAGTAGGTGTATTAGTTTGACCCTTATAACAAGTAGGTGTATTATGTTTCGAGCCTTTCGCTCTTCAACAGAAAGAAATTAGGAGAAAAAACAGAGAGAATGAAAAGGTGCTCTTAGATTAGCGATCAATCATGGTGGTGTGTGTGGTATATATGTATATGTATATATATATATATATATATATATATACACACGTGTGAGCACTTAAGTTCTAAACAAGATGGAGAAAGTAATCAAATACCAAAGATAGAGTAAAATATGGTGCTTTATTGGAGCAGAAAACTTCACAAAATTGTTACTCCAGGATTCATGTAATTGACCATCAATTAGAAGTGAACTTTAAATGGTGCAGTGAGGATTAGTCGGGTGAATAATCAAATAAACATTTAATTATGATTGAAAAGGGAGTTGTGATATTTCAAATTTAATGGACTCGGTTGGATATTAACCATTGATGAAAAACAATATAAATATTAGTAAATGTGCGAAATAAAGTTGAATAAAATGAAGCGCTCTGCATTTGTGTAAGGAAATACTTATATCTACAGTCAAGGAAAAATTCCACAAAATAAGTTGATAATCAAAATTTAAAAAAATAAAAGTAATAAATATTGTATCAAAATATATGCAAAGGCATGATAGTGTGGTAAGAAGCTTACTTCCTAACCACATGGTTCCAGGTTCAGTCCAACCTTGGGCAAGTGTCTTCTACTACAGCCTTGGGCTGACCAAAGCCTTGTGAGTGGATTTGGTTAATGGAAACTGAAAGAAGCCCGTTGTATTTATATATATCTATGTGTGTGTGTCTTTGTGTCTATTTGTCTCCCCCCCCATTACTGCTTGACAACTGGTGTTGGTGTGTTTACGTCCCCATAACTTAGTGGTTTGGCAATAGAGACCGACAGAATTAGTACCAGGCTTTAAAAAAATATAAGTCGGAGGGGAGGGGGTCAATTCATTCGACTAAAAATTCTTCAGGGTGGTGCTCCAGCATGGTTGTAGTCTAATGACTGAAACAAGTAAAAGATAAAAGGCAAAGGAGTATCACAAATAATTAAATGAATTTGATGATGGTAGGGGTGGGGGAAGGATAATGTTTTGTTATATGATATTGATAAGCATTGATAATTAACATCGGTTTAAATGAAGGAGAAGAAAGGGAGGTTGAAGAGAATAGGAGACATTAAAATAAGAGAAATTAGATAACTCTGGTGTAGTGGGGGATTGGTAAAGCAATTGTGTTATTTTGCCAGGGGTATTAAAAATAGCTAAGCACACAGACAGAAAGAACTGTAAATTGACAGGCTAAAAAATACTTGAAAAAGTGTGTAGAAATGAAGAATTCAAAGCAGAGGCAATGATTTAAAAGGTAATTAGGAGTGTCCAGGATTTCACTGAGTTTAGAGCCTACGGGAAGGGTATTGGAATGTTGGGAGGTGATATCTTTGTAGGTAGGTGTTGGTAGTGCAAAATTCCAGGAAAGATCTGAGGCTTGTTGATTGGAAGCCTGTTACCAGTTTCTGTCCTCCCCCCAAGGCATAAAGGGATAGTTTGTATGGCTTCTACTGGTAAAGGTAAAGGGTCACAAATGACCATGGGACTGCACCTAGTAAGTGCCCTTCAAAAGCACAAGTCCGAGCGAGGTGGTTTGCGGAAGACCAGCAGTTGCCCATGCATACCAGTCTCCTCTCTCCACGCCACTGATGTTGTCCAAGGGAAAGGCAAAGGCCAATACAGCTTGGCACCAGCGATGTCACAATTCATTTCTACAGCTGAGTGAATTGGAGCAATGTGAAATAAAAGTGTCTTGCTCGAGAACACAACACAGCCTGGTCCAGGAATCAAACTCACAACCCCACGATTGTAAGCCCGATGCTCTAACCACTGAGCCATGCACCTTCACTCTGCTGGTAGTATGTTGGTATATATGGAGTGCATATTTCTGGTTAAAGGGGTAGTTGCTGTTTGATATTGGGGAACCTATGCAGAAGTTCAGTAAGTTCATAAGTGGTTTGAGTAACCACACTAAGTATCATTTTATTTTCTGCAGTGAGGACTCTGTGCTACTGATTATCAGATGCTCTCTTAGTACATATGTGGATTTTTATTAAGCCGTAGAACATGGAGGAACAGTATGTTAGGAAGCTTTTGTACATGTGTTAAGTTGCATGTTTCTGGATATGCTCTTCCAGCATCAGCTATTATGCAGATGATAAGTGTCACCTAAGAATAAAGATGGGAGAATAGAAGATAGTGTGATGATTTTAGGCAAAATGATGAGAGGAACAGCTAGTTGTGAGTGGGTGGTAGTGGCGAGAGTAACAGAGAAGTCACTAATGGGGGAGATAATATGGAAAGGAAGAGGGGGTGGAATGAAGGGATTAGTAATTAATGTGAGTGGTTAGTGAAAAAGGGAAGGACTGTTATGTGTAGAAGAGGTCCAGGGTTATTCCACATTGTAAGGGTAACTATAGGTGGAATGTGTGAGAGGAAGGGAGGTGGTGATGATATAGTCATTGAAAGAGAGTTGTGGGTGTGGGAAAGGAGGCAGTAAGGGAGTGAGTACCAGTGGTGGTGGTGAGATTGGGGACCTGAATGACAAGGTGAAGACTGAAGTGAGTGAGGAGATAGTGGAAGGAAGGTAGAAAGTGAAGAGAATATACCAGTACAGTCTGATAGGTGGGCCTGATGAAGGATGGAAGCAGTAAAGTGATGTGGGGTGGCGAATCATAGGTGCAGGGGTGGGTGGGTGGAAAAAAGAGATGGAGTGATAGAGATGAGATGATTGAAGTGAATGGGAAGATGGGTGAAAGAGGGAGGTGATAAGCAAGTATATAAACGCAGGGTCAGGGATGCAAAGGATGGCAGCAGTTATAAGCTTGATACAATACAAATATATATACATACCCCTCCCCAAACATGACATAAATATACTGATAGATTCATGTATGTATGTATACACAGGGTGTTTGGGCTAAATTTAACAATTATATAATGTGCGGTAGCCATGTACCTGCTCTACAGCAAGAAACCTGTTCCTGCCCTTCTTTTATACTTTAACATCTCAACAGCTAGCATAAAGCTGCTTCCCTCTTACTCAGTTGAGGGAGATCTTAGTCTTGTGAGCTACATGGTGACCACTAATGCTGATGCTACGAAAAAAGCACCCAGTACACTCTGTGATGTGATTGGCATAAGGAAGGGCATCCAGCCATAGGAACCATACAAAAACAGACATTGCAGTATGACTCAGTGTTCCAACCTACTGGATCTTGTCAAACCATACAACACATACCAGCATGTTTGATGGTGTAATAGGTATATATGCAATATATATAAATATTTGCAATATATGCATATATAAAATACTCGTTATCGTGCTGGTGACACGTTAAAGGCACCCAATACACTCTCTAGAGTGGTTGGTGTTAGGAAGGGCATCCAACCGTAGAAACTGTGCCAAAACGGATTGGTTTCTGGTGCAGCTCCCCAGCTTGCCAGTCTCCGGTCAAAACGTCTAACCCATGCCAGCATGGAAAATGGACGCTAAATGATGATGATGATATATGCACACCTTCCTATCAATACATTTTTGTTACAGAGGGAAAACGTGAAAAAATCAATGATCTGCTCAAGTACATAGAAGAACGACTGAAGACACTGGAGGAGGAGAAAGAAGAGTTGAAGGAATATCAGAAGTGGGACAAGATGAGAAGGTGAGTTATTCTGACCACTTTGGCATTTCCTGTCTAACATGTCATATTTTCAAGGGATTCCTTTAGCCTGTGTCCTCAGTCTTTCATATGTGGCTGAACCCTTTCATATGTGGCTGAACCTTCATTTTCATTGCTTTATGTGACTGAACAGTTGATATATTTCATATACCTGCTATGTGGCAACATTTATTATACATGTGGCTGAACTTGTGCTATTTTTTGTTCTTCATGAACCTAATTTCACAGTATATTTTCGATTCATGTAACTATATTGCCAACATGTGTATATTTACTACATGTGGTTGAGCTGCTTCAAGTGATCTGCCTGTCCCTTGTGACTGAACTAACTGTCTTATCTAGGTGGCCTGTCATGTCTCAAGTTGGAGAGTTCTTATATGTTTTAGGTGGTTGATTGTGAAGGCTATTCCATGTCATAGAAGAGCTGTTAGCTACCTTGTTCTTATTGGATTGGTCTGGAGTAAGTAAGAGTGAGCTACATGGTCTTAGCGCTTAGCCTTCAAAAGTTCTCAAGACCACGGAGATCAACATGATTGATGTTTGTATGGAACAGTTGTAAGCTGATGACGGCAAGATGGCGTACAGGAAGAGAATTCCAGAGGTTCAACCTTCTGGAAAAGAAGTATTAGGTCTTTTGATTAGCACTATCTCAGATCTAGGAGCAGTACTCCATTGTAGGTCATATTTGAGCTTTGTAGAAGTTTTCTAGTTGATGGAGATTGAAGTAAATCCTGAAGAGGAAGATCAGTGTTCAAGGGGTTAATAATATCTAGGAGTATTATTGGTTGTACATCCAGTAGAAGTATTATTATATCCAGTACACTCCTGCAGGTAGTAGTGTGGGGAAGGGTCTGTTGAAAATAGAAAGGTAAATCAGCAGCTGTTTTTATGCTTTGAATGGATTAATATGTTTGAATGAGTTGGAAAGATTAATGGATTGTTTATCTTATTGGCCAGATCCCTAGAATACACCATCCATGACCATGAACTGAGAGATACCAGGAAGAAGTTGGATGAGGTGAGGGTTGAACATTTTAAAAATTTTGCTGTTGTTTCTTGTATTTTACTTATATTCTCCATAACAGATTTAAAATGATATATTGATAAGAGAAGTTTCAGCTGAGTATGAATATATCTTCAGTTGCGGGCCACTTCACTGGTAAAAATGAGAATAAACAAGTTTTTGTGGTAATTGGTAGAAGTGAGTTTCTATTTGAGTATTGACACAAACTGAATGATCAGTTTTGTTCAAAGTGCAGGGTGTTCAAGCTAAATTCAATGATTTTTTTAATGTCTCCCTTTTTCAGGAACAGCTTGATGTATTAGTGAACAGTCAACAGCGTTGGAGAGCATAAAGATTAAAGTTCTAGTTGAGAAAAAGTTAGCTGATATGGAGGACTGGAAGCCATCCAAATATTGGAAAAGAGTTTCCTGAATCATGATGATTTGTATTGGGTATCAAAATGCCGACATCATGGCTACTGCTCAAAAGTCTGTGAACACTGTAAAGACTAAGACGTAAAAAGGACAGCTGCAATGGAGGCTATGAAACCATAGCCAGCAGGAAGGGACACAGCAGGTGTTCTGGTTGCATCGACATGTCAGAATTCACCCAACACAGTAGGACATCATCATCTTCTTCCTTTAATGTCCGTTTTTCCATGCTGGCATTGGTTGGACTGTTTTACTGGAGCTGGCGAACCGGGGGGCTACACCATGTTCCAGTCTGATTTGGCTTGGTTTCTACAGCTGGATGCCCTTCCTAAAGCCAACCACATTACAGCGTGTGCTGGGTGCTTTTAACGTACCACCGGCACCGGACTTTCGTTGCTAGTGCTTTTATGTGGCACCATCACGAGTGCTTTTTATGTGGCACCACACAAGCGATTGGTAGACAGACGGACATTTAGAGCAGGGAAGAATGAGACATAGACGAGACCTACAGATCAGAGGCAGACAGACATAAGGACTGGGAACAAATAGACCGGATGTGGGTGGGTGGGGGGCAGACATACATATAGAGCACAGACGGACGAGACATAGCTGAGACCTATAGATTGACGGGGAACATATAGTCTGGAGGCAGTGTGGGGGGGGGGGAGAAACAGACAGTCCATGAGGGCCTGGAACTCATAGTCGGATGGATAATACATATAGACTAGGGACAAGTGAACACAGGAACTGTTAGACAGACAGACATGTAGGCCAGGGACTGATAAGTTAATTGCTATGGCGAGTCAGAGAGTGACCATTGGTTTTGCACCTATAAAGCGCTTAGTTGTATAGGTGACTCGTCAGACTCAAATGGCAGAAGGTGCATAACCTCTTTTCAACTGGAGGTTATAATACATCACGGTCAGTTAGTACTGTATACAAGAAATGACCATCTCACAGGTGGGACGGGGTTATATCCTTACCTTACATCGGTTTCGGCCACAGTGATATTTATGGGTCTATTCAACGAAGGTGGAATTCCATGCTTGTAGTAGGAAGCATTTTAGGTGGGGACATCAGCTAAATACTTCTTTCCTGGAGTTTAAAAAAGTTCTCAGGTCGAGTGAGATTTTTAGGATCCTTGTTCTCTCTGCCAGGCAAAGCTTACATTGTTTGCTCCTGTTTATATAAGTCCCCAGATGTTCAAGAAGCTTCCATATAATTTTATATGGGTTTCTTTCATCTTTTAAATGGCATACGTGGCTGGCCAGAGATATGATGTTGTGCCTTTCTGATACCTTGAAAGAGGATCTGTGGTTGTTCAGACGTTGCTTAAATGAGGTTCTGGTTGAACTGACGTATTTTCGTGTCTGTGTATTGGATGAGGTATCACAGCTGATGTTTCTTTCATTAACTCCAGGTCTGATGTCGTTGTTGCCGTAGCTTAGGCTATTGCTCTGGCTGCCAGGGCCGGCCACCACGTCAGCCTCATACACAACCCCCTTGGCTTCGCATCACCCCCACCACCACCACCACCACACTGGGCAGCCATTGTATAAACCCAAAAGTAAAGATGGCTTGGGAAAATCCCAGATATGGGGTGGGGAGGGAGGCCGGGTGGAAACCCTGCTTTGGGAGTGCTTACTAGATGACTGATATTTATTTTGTTGTCCACAAAATTATGAAGGTCTTATTTGAATCTGCACGGAATTTGCAGATGATGAAACAAGAAATATTGCATATAATTCATCATTTAACGTCTGTTTTCCATGCTGACATGGGTTGGACGACTTGATAGGAGCTGGAAAGCCAGAGAACTGCACCAAGCCCCACTGTTTGTTTTAATACTACCCTTGTTAAATACATTTCGTACAATTACATATTTTATAATAATATAATCAAATCATTAGATATTCAGGTTATATATCCGAACAAACGCTTTCATTATCCCTCTACCTTTATCGAAAGCCTGCCGTTTCTATTTGTATTTTCTGTTACGTTTACAACCAGACCACCAGTACTTGAGATTCGATGCCATTTCCAATGACATCGTGATTGTTATATGTCACTGATTCGGATTGTCAAGATCTGAAGCATCCCAGAATGACACTCACCATCACCACCATAATAATTATTTATGACATAAACACAAAGCTAGAAATGTATATAAGAATGGAGCAATCATCTGTATATTCCTGGTACGTATTTTTATTGACCAGTTGGCACAGACGAAAGAGAAGAAACCAAATATGGCAAGTTATATCACAATTTCAATCATTATACCGTATCTCTCACAACAATAATGATTTTTCTGGCTTTTTAGGTTCATCTAAGTATGTTTCTCGTAATAGTTTCATTTCATCCTTTTGATTTATTCACTCAGAAATTACGTTTTTGAATTTGCTTTTCAAAGCCATTCTATTTTTTAATGTATAAATGGTGAATAAATGAATATATTTTCTATCGTAATTCCATTCGCTTATTGAAGGTATTATAGGAATATAACTCAATCCTAGTACTTGACTGGTACTTTATTTTATCGATCGACCCCAGCGGAATTCCGGAATAACCGTCTCACATAAGTTGGATTTTCTCCGTTTTTGTTGAGGTTAACATTTTTTTTATTGCACCATGCAATTTATTAGACAATGATTGGATGGGAAGGGGATAGAAGCCTTTTCTAAAAAATAATTTGTTTTTAAAATACATAATATTTTTTTAATGTCACGCTCTCCCTACTTCATGACAGCCATCATCATTTAAAATATTCCATATTCTGAAACATGTAATCCAAATTTTTCGAGGTAAAAACAATTTTAAATGTCTGCATTCGCCTCCACATCATGCCTTTGGCACAGTATCTACCATTTAAATGATTTTTCTTCATTGTTTTTAGTCATTTTATAATATTCCACATTTTGAAACACTTGGAATTCACATTTAAAACAAAATGAAACTAACAATAGAAAAATATTGAAAAACATCAATACATGTGAGAGTGACAAAGAAAAGAGGAAGGTGGTCGTGGGATGTGCAAGAAACATCAGCCAAATCTCCCTGAAATCACACACCTTTTCGTCTGAAATTATTTACAATTATTTTTTATACCGAAAAGGCTTCTCCCATTGTTTTTAAGTGCGTAGTGCAAAGCAAATTGCCCAAAATCGGTCCAGAGAGGAGGAGGTGAAAAAAAATCATAAATTTTCCAAAATTGTTTTCCCCTCATCGTTTCGAAGGCCGTGGTGAAAAAGAAAAATTGAAAAAATCCCTGTCAAAACGGAAAAACTCCAACTTATGTGCGCGTCCCGATCCAAAACTCAGTCAAATTGTTACCTACTGCCATCGTACCTTTCACAATTAAAATATTTTTTTTTGTTTTTGTTTAATTTTCATAATTTTTGTTTTCTGCTTTTACCATACTGTAAAAGATTTTTTATACATGACATAACAATTAAATTAAGAGAAAAACAAGACTTACCTTATTTACATTAACTGTTGACATAATTCTCATCAAATTTAAGTTTACATACCATTTTTTCATCCACAACATATAAGGTTTTACTTTGGACAAGGTGTTGCTGGGATAGCCTGTTGCTATGACTGACCGAAAGGAAAATAGATATTTTCGGTCCCTTTATACTTTTCTTCAATTAAAAATATTATTTACTACGTTTTAAATGACTGAAATTATTGTTTTATAGATACTTCTTTCAAAATTCTAATTTCGTTTTTCACATATCAACTTGTGGTGTTTGATTTTTTTTTTTTAATTATGAAAAGTACTATGAAGTGGGAGTAAAAGGTTTTGTTTGTTTTGCTTTAAATGCAAATTCCAAGTGTTTTAGAATGTGGAATATAATAAAATAACTAAAAATAATGAAAAAAGAAACATTTTAGTGTTGGTTGCTGTTCCAAAGACACGATGTGGGTGGAGGCACAAACGTTTAAAATACATGGATTAAAAAATTCTTTTTCCTCGAAAAATTTGAATTACGTGTTTCACAATACAGAATACTATAACAAGAGGTAGGTGAATTTTTTTTATGGTGATGGCTGTTGTGAAGGTACAATGGGAGGAGAAGCGGGGTGTAACATTTCAAAAATTATGGATTAAGAATTTTTTTTTTTAAGAAAAAGCTTTCCCACCCATCATTTTGAAGTGCATGGTGCAAAACAAAATTTTTAAAATCCTGGCAAAAATGGAGAAAAATCCAAATTGTGTAGAAGAGATATTCTGAAATTCCACCTAGACTGTTACTATGAAAGATGAAAGTCAATCTATAACACTATTAGGATAATTTTGATATTATAATCAATATTAAGCTACATTTAATACATTTTGGCAAAATTGATAATTTATTTCAACATCCTGTTTCCTTTTTAATAACGGACATTAAAGGATGATAATGATGATACATATATATATAGTGTCAGTATATCTGAAAAAGAAGCACACTCTAAAACATTAGAGCAATAATATATTTTTAGAAGGTTGATTGTTTATGGCCAGTCAGAGAGTGACCATCGATTTTGCACCTATAAAGCGCTTATCTGACGAGTCGCCTAAGCACTTTATAGGTGCGAATACAATGGTCACTCTCTGACCGGCCATAACGATCAACTTTCTAAAAAAAAAAAATACATGTTCGTTGACTTTTTTCTATCTATATTGAGTCTCACTCATTTCTATGTCGTATTACGACTTTATTTGTATTGTAGTTTCTT
>JAOPUL010007422.1:65132097-65142752 GCA_027564515.1 Octopus rubescens
TATTCATATATATATATATATATAGATAGATATATATTCATACATACATATATATGCTTGCATGGAAAACGGACGTTAAAGGATGATGATGTTGATGATGATGATGATGATGATGATTATGGTATAGCCCAGCAGCTTGCCAGCTCCAGCTGGAGGGCTGTACCAGATTCCAGTCTGATTTGGCTTGATTTTTAAGGCTGGATGCCCTTCCTAACGCCAAGGTCTTTACAGTGTGTGCTGGGTACTCTAACATGCCACCAGCACAGGACTCTCCGTGTGTGCGTGTTTTAACGTAGTAGGACTCTCAATGTGGGTGCTTTTTATGTGGCAACAGAGCTCTCTATGCAGCACTTAACGTGGCACCATCACAGGACTCTCGATGCGGGCGCTTAATGTGACACTGTCACAGGACTCTCAACATGGGTGCTTTTTGCACAGGGCTCTTGATGCAGGTACTTAACGTGGCACTGTTGCAGAACTCTTGGCATATAAATATATATAAAGAATATCGAACACACATACACAAGATGTGTGTTTCTAGTTTGTGGGTCAGTTGCATTTTTAGGTATAAGGGAATATATTCTCAACAATGCACCTGATGTTAGAACACCTAGATGTTAGTCATGGATAATCGAGATAACTCGTACAAAGCCTCGTTCTGGAGTAGAGAACATCAATGTTTCATCATTCTTGTGACTTATCAACACAACATACCAAGACGAGACTTGATGTAAGCTAAATTGTTGTCTATGACTATATGTAGAATTGTGTAAAAAACCTTCTACTGGTATGTCCCAACATTTCATACCACGGAAAATATTCAAATATGAATTAGAAGCAGCTTGTGAGATATAAACAATATTGAACACAGATACGGAAGGTGTATCCTGTGAATTGCTTCTAATTCAAATGGCTCTTTTTCACTGGAGGTCAGAAAGAGTCACATCTGGTTTTTGGGTGTTGTAAAAGATAAAAAAAAACAGAATGCAAAAAGAAAAAAAACTGCATAATAGGTACAGGTGTGGCTGTGTTGTAAGAATGCTTGCTTCCCAACCATATGGTTTCAGGTTCAGTCCCAATGCATGGCACCTTGGGCAAGTGTCTTCTACTATAGCCTTGTGAGTGGATTTGGTAGACGGAAACTGTAAGAAGCCCTTCGTATATATATATATATATATATATGTGTGTGTGTGTGTGTGTATGTGTCTTTGTATCTGTGTTTGTCCCCCACCACCACTTGACAACTGGTGTTGGTTTGTTTATGCCCCCGCACCCTAGTGGTTCGGCAAAAAGTGACCGATAGAATAAGTTCCAGACTTTAAAAAAAAGTACTGTGGTCGATTCATTCAACTAAAAGTTCTTCAAGGTGGTGCCCCAGCATGTTCACAATCTAATTACTGAAGTCTTAGTCGGGAGGCCCATTATCTGAAACAGGCAGGATGCTCATGCCGATGCAGCACTGCATGTCCTCTATAAGACCAATGCAACACAGAGACTGTTGTATATGAGACAGAAGGGATGTCAGGGGATTTCTGCAGGCAGACAGATATGCTGAAATAAGTAGATATTACAGACAATCCCTTCAGTATCAGATTTAACAACCACTAGTCCTCCTTTAATACTCAGAAGAGGCAAAATATTGCAGTTCTAGTAAAGTACTTATAGTCTTTGAAAGAAAAAAACACCACAGATTACAGGACTGAGTAGAGAGTACTGGAGAGGTGCAAACCTTGCTTCAGTAACAATAGACGGTGCAGACTCTACATGGTGTGGGGGTGGGGGTGGGGGTGGAGAAAAGAATTATACTGAAGAACTCTCTTTGCCCAAACACCTGCCTAAACTGAAAAAGCAAGATTTTCCAATCCTGCACTTATGAACACAGATATGTACTTGGATACTACAACTACCACCACCACCACCACAACCACCACCACCACAACCACCACCACCACAACCAACAACACCATTATACCTAGCCTTATCACCAAAACAACAACACCACCACCACCACCACCACCAATGCAACAGCACCACTCCTAAAATCACCATTAATAGCATTGCCACCATCTCCAACAATACCACTATTACCACCACTGACACACCACCACAACTACCAACAACACTACTGCCACCACAAACACCACCATTAACCACTACCATCACCTCCAGAACCATCACTGACACCACCACCAACACAAACACCACTATCACATCACTAACAATAATTAAATCTCCCTATGGAAAGCTGTAGCCACAGCAACATCATCAACATAAACAACATCATCAATAGCATCAGCAGTAGCAGCATCAACAGCAACAGCAACAGCAGTAGTAGTAGCAGTGGCAGCAGTAGCAGCAGCTCTGCCATTTTCTATTGTTAAACACTGTAATGACAATTTTTAGTGAGCCAGTATATTGTTGTTTAACCCCAGGTCAACCTTGTAGAAATAGAGCCATGATCGAAAGTGTTCAAGCCATGATCACTCTATCTTTCATTTTTTAGGCATTGTGTATCTTATACTGCATTATTCAATGTTGTTTTATATATAAGATTAGATTCAATTGAAAATTGACTGCTATTTCCAGCATGTCTAGCGACCATACATTTGTTTCCTTATTTGGAGTTGAATTGGCAGGAATAGTTGAAAAACGGATTAAATAAATATGTAATTATAGCAATTAGTTTTAAATCTCATTAAGGATGACTTAGTGTTTTAACAGAGGTGGGGGAACGTTGGTGGTGGTGGTGGTGGTGGGGTATTAAAATAACTACTACTTGTTTTTTAGCCCTAAGTCACTCCTGATTAAGCAGGCTTATGAATAATGGGCTTATTTGGTTAGTTTTCTTTTTATCTTTTATCTTTTACTTGTTTCAGTCATTAGATTGTGGCCATGCTGGGGCATTGCCTTGAAAGGTTTTTGTTGAACAAATCGACCCCAGTTTAAAAAAATAAAAATTCCTTTTAAGTCTGGTACTTATTCTATCAGTCTCTTTTGGTGAATCACTAAATTGTAAACGAACCAATGCCAGTTATCAAGCAGTGTGTGGAGGGGGACAAACACAAGGGGACACACACGCACACACACACACACACGCGCGCGCACACACACACACACACACACACACACACACACACACACACAGATATGTCTATATATCATCAGCATCATCATCATCATTATCATCATCATCATCATCATCATTTAACGTCCGTTTTCCTTGCTGGCATGGGTTGGACAGTTTGGCCGGTGCTGGCCAGCTGGAGAGCTGCACTAAGCTCCATTTGCCTGGATTGGCATGGTTTCTACAGCTTGATTCCCTTCCTGATGCCAACAACTTTACAGAGTGTACTGGATGCTTTTTATGTGGCACCAGCACAGGTTCATTACATGTGACACCGGCATGAGTGCCATGCACATGGTACTGGCACGGGTGCTTTTATGTGGCACGGGTGCTTTTATGTGGCACGGGTGCTTTTATGTGGCACTGGCACAGTGCTTTTTACATGGTATTGGCACTGGCACAGTGCTTTTTACATGGTATTGGCACAAATGCTTTTTACGTGGCACTGGCATAGGTACTTTTTATGTGGCATTGGCATGAGTGCTATCTACATGTCACCAGTATGGGTGCTATTTACGTGACACCAGCAACCGCAAGCTCGCAAGACAAGGATCTCTCAGCTAAGAGAGGCACTAGGGGACATGGCCATGTCTGTATGTATGGATGGCCATAATTTTACTTAGCTTGACATGTCTTGTCAAGCACCGCAAATCACCAGAAGTCTTGAGGCTCCCTCATAGTTTCTGTCTACCAAATTCACTCACAAGGAATTTGCTGGCCTGGGCAAGAAGACACTTGCCCAAGGTGCCATGCAATGGGACTGAATCTGAAACCACGTGGTTGTAAAGCAAGCTTCTTAACCACACAGCCATACCCGCAGTCTTGGTCACAAACTCCATCATCTATAGAGTGAACTCATTTATGATGCAGTTGTGCTTGAGCCTCTCCATCACAGATGACACAAATGATGAAGCAGACAGCTGAAAATGTGGATTAGTATAACATACAGTCAGATCTTGAATCGATATGTGGTCCCTTATGTGTATGGTGTCCAGTGTTGGATTTTCAACTAGTTGATGATCTCCACTTCAGGCATCTGTGGTTACTGGGTGTGATCTGCTTCTATTCATGATATTGTGGAATTTACTGGTTGGAGCTGGTTCAAGTTATCTTGGCTGAATGCCAACACAAATAGAAATATTATTCAGACACAGTATAACTTGGACTACACTATCCAATGTGCCCCTTATTCCTTTATTTAACTATATGAGGGAAATTTGGCTGTTATTTCTAACAGTTCCACTGACTATATAGAGGATTCCTCATTGCACATTAAGCCCTAGTATTATCCTAAGGGTTAATTTAATCAACTCTATTCCATCACCTTCACCACTACCTAACAGAAAATAAATAATAATAATAATAATAATAAATAATAATAATAATAATAATAATAATAATAATAATAATAAAAGAAAATAAGGGAAAGATTGGCTTTGTGCCTCATCCAAAGGAAATCAATATCTTGAAAATCTGTTTTGTGAAGAATTTTATGGGGTAGAAATAGCTAAGATTTATTGATTGCTCGTGACAATATCTTCATTTGTATTGAGTTTGTATTGATTTCTTGAAATGATAGCATTATTTCTATTGCACTGCCAGAGAAAGAGAGAGAAAAGGAGAGAGAGGGGGAGATAGATTGAGCAAGAGAGGGCTATATCTGTATCCACATGGCATCTCATGTGGTTAAATTTATCTCCTTGTAATCTAAAGATCCTTGTTTTGTTTTGTGCTTTTGGGGGAGGGGTGGTTAAATACTAGATTAAAGAAGTTAAATATATCAGCTTCTTCAATTTTATTCAGGAAAGGAGAAACAAAATATGCTTATATCAATAAAAAGTACTGCAAAAAAGAAAAAAAAAATTCATCAAAAATCATTTATTAAATAAATCTTACAATTTAATTAAGATAATATCTATTTTGTTTAAAGAGGCAAATGTTTGTGTTAAAATACATATTTCTCTAATTATTTACTAAACTAGAAATAGTACATCTCAACAAATTGTTGAATAATTCCAGAATTTACCTCAAACATATGTCTTTTCATTGTGTTTGATTTAGATTGTACAGGTGTAGGTGTGGCTGTATGGTTAACCCTTTTGTTACCGTATTTCTGTTGAACTACATTGCATTTGTTTCAATTAATTTGGAAAATAATAAAGAACTTGGTAAAATATCTTGGTCATTACTAAGCTGCTAATTGGAACATAAATTAACAAGGAATTTTAATGGGAGATTTTAATTTAGATCATTTTATATAGAAAGTTTATATCATAGAAGCAGGTTGGTATCAAAAGGGTGCACCCCAACCATGTAGCTGTGAGTTCAGTCACATTGTGTGGGATCTTGGGCAAGTGTCTTCAATTATAGTGGGTGCTAAATGGTGATGATGATGATGATGATTTCTCTTAGTCTACTCCCTGTCTTCTAGTACTGTAATTTCTACACAAAATAAGTAAGTTGTTATTTAACCCCAAGTCAACTCTGATCTATGGTCAAAAGTATTTCAGCTGTGATCATCCTGTATTTTTTTTCTAACAATTATGCCCAACTCTATTATGTGATGTGTGCTCTTCTTGTTTAATATGATGTTGTGTAATTTGGTTGCTAGTTTTAGCTGGTCAAGAGACTAGGTAAGTAAGGGCAGGAAACTTTATCAGTACTAGTAGCAAACTGTAAATGCATAGTCCACTCTGTAAGGTGGTTGGTGTTAGGAAGGGCATCCAGCTGTAAAAATCTTGTCAAAACAGACAGTGAAGCCTGGTGCAGTCTTCTGCCTAGCCAGCTCCTGTCAAACCGTCCAACCCATGCCAACATGGAAATCGGACGTTTAATGATGATGATGATGATGATGATGATGATGATGATCTTAGTACTGAAGAAAATAATGAATTTTTTATTTTACAAATTCATGTGTAACTAATATTAAATTTCTGCTTTTAGTCTTAAGGCATAAACTACTTTTATTTTATATGGGTTTTTAGAGACTTCATCATGGGGCAGTTTCAAATTTGAATATGGGTAAAATTTCAGTTGCAGAGAAAAGGAGTTACCCATCTTTGACATAGAGCCTCCTTTATTGGCTTGGGTTCCATAAACCTAATTTTCAAAGATAAAATAAATTAAATTATGATTTATTGTGAGACACCTAGTATATAAGTATATATATTCTCCTCTCCTTTTCTCCATCCAGGCAACTGGGTTCTTACCCCAAGCATCACTATTCTTTCCCATCTTCATTACCTTCTTTTTTATCATTTTCTTTCCCACCTATTCTTTCCCACCTACTTACCTTCATTTTTATCATTTTCTGCCCCATCCCTGTTTTATCCATCTCACACTCTCCTCCATACTCTTTCAACCTTTAACCCCACCACTGATCTTCTTATCCTTCAATCCATCCATCACTCTCCTATCTAATGTATATTCTGATGCTGTAAGTAATGAAATTAGAACCTGCTACTACTAACCATTTCACATTATTATTTCTGTACTGCCAGTCACCACTCCTTTGGTGTGTCCATCATTCATATTGTTCCCTTAATCATATTTACCCTCAATCACCCTCGCCCCCATTCACCATTCACTACATTCATCTCCTATATACATCTGACAACCTCAATCTCATACTTATATCCATCTCTCACTCTTCTCTCACACTCTTGGAACTTTACTCGCTCCTACTGATGTTTTTGGCTCCCTGCTCTCTTCTGTTCATCTTCATGGACATGTTACTTTGACAGTAAATGTTGAAAATGAAGTGCCAGAACATAGAATTCTGGCACTTCATTCACAGCTACGTTTACCTTTCTATGTGATACTATTCTAGTCATCACTAGCCACCCATGTAAAATGCCAAGTAGTCCTGAACCTCTTTCACAACAAACCTGTCCCTACTTCTCCCATCACACATTAAGCTCTCAACATGTCACATAAAGCAACCACTCTTTCTCCTATCTTCTTTCTCTGGGAAGGAGGTCCATTAGTCTTGTGAGTTACAAGTCAACCTTGCTAGTGCTGCTCTTACAAAAAGAAATCACCCTGTACAATCTATAAAGTGGTTGGTGTCAGGAAGGACATCCAACCATAGAAACTAAGCCAAACCTGTAACTCTGAAGCAAGTCATGGTCTTCTAGCCCACTGGATGCTCTCTAACTGTCTAAACCCCATGCCAGCATAAAAACCAGACGTATAAATAATGATGATAACGATGAAATATATTGCTTCTCAACCATATAGTTTTTTTGAGGGGTGAGAGGGGGGGGAGTGGAGTGGTGTTTCCCTATTTTCTTTCTGTTGAAGAGTGAAAGGCTCGAAACGTAAAAGACTTTCTTCACCCCCTTTTTTTCCTTGAGCGTCAAAATAATATACCTACTTGTTATACCTGTCTTCGTCTTCTTGTTTTTATTTTTATATAAATTTCTTCCAAAATATATATATATTTCTCAGCGGATCATATATCCAAGGAAGAAGCACACTCTAATATATTAGAGCAGTAATATCATTATTAAATCCGTTAGTCCAATCAAGGAATGATCATTGATTTCGGGTCTCTATGGACGTCTCTTCAGATTCAAAGTCCTATGTAACAAATCCCAGCGAATAAAATATTTCTTAACTATGCAAAGGCTGTCCACATTTTAGAAGGTACATTATTGGTAACTGGTTAGACACTGGATAACGAAATCGGTACAAGGGAAGTCAGATAACAGTTTAACATGATGGGAATAGAAGGTACTGCTTGGAGTCTGTGGATTTATATATATATATATATATATATTGTGTATATATGTGTGCATGTGCATGAGCACATGTGTTTACTTACATTTACAAATTCGAAGACATGTGGAATAAGATATCCCTTACTTGAAAAACAAGTAAGGATTAGTGCTATAAAGGACATCTGGCTTTAAAACAATGTCTCAATAATATAGTCATCTAATTCATGCTAACATGGAAAATTGGATGTAAAACCTGAGTAAATGAACAAATTGTTATTCAAAAAAAAAAATATAAAACTGAAGTTTTATAATATTATATTTTTGCAATGTGAGAGAAGCAAAAGCAAAGGTGACTTGCTCAAATATTAATTTTCATACTTACAACATTAAATATGCAATTATGTATTTATGAGGTGGTATCAAAAAGTTCCCGGACTAGTTATGTTTAATAAAAAATAACTTGCTTACCTAAGTTTTAACATCATCTCCTTCGAAATAGTCACCTTGAGCAGCAATACACCAGTCCCAGCATTCCTGCCACTTTTAGAATCCAGCCTGGAAGTCATTTTCTGTAAGCGAGTCAAGGAACTTCTGTGATTTTCTCTGGATCTCGACAACGGTGTTAAAACAGCGACCTTTGAACTGCATTTTCATCTTGAGGAAGAGATGGAAGTTTGCAGGTGCTAAATCTGGCAAATAACTGTGTTTGGGGAGAAACACATGTGTGGGGAGAGTTTGGTGACAAGGGGCATTGTCATCGGGAAGAATTCAATTCTTCACTCTCCACAGATCCGGTTGCTTTCACCGAATGTTCTCTCTCAAATACCTCTAAATGTTGCAGTAGAACTCTTGATTGACAGTCTGGCCCTGAGGGAAGAATTCTCGATGCACAATACCGTAGATGTTGAAAAAAACAATGAGCATGCTCTTCATTGAACAGTCGTGGAGATGAAGGCCTCTTCCATTGTGACAACTGTTGCTTCATCTCAGGGTCATAGATGAAGGATGGATCATCAGCGGCACACTGTTGGAGATCTTGACAGACTTTGACACAATGTTCTTTCTGCTCAGACTACAAAATCGCAGACTACAGCTTACACGTGATCAGAAAAACACAAATTTCCCAACTTGTGAGGTAAACACAGTGAGGTAAACACAGCGATGTCACTCGGTCCACTGCCTCATGAAGGTTATTGCTAGCTCTCACTGTGCACGCAACCGTGTGCTGCTTTCTGTTGGTGCCCTACACAACTAGTCCAGGAACTCTTTGATATCACCTTGTACATAGATGAATGGTTGAATAGTTAAGATTTTGGCTTCTTAATTACAAAGCTCTGGGTTTCATCCTACCACACCACAACACTTTGGACAAGTATCTTCTACCATAACCTCAAGTTGACACAAGACAATCAATGAAATGTGTGGAAGTCAATTAAGTGGACCTGTACCTGCTATTTAAAGAGTCAACTTTGTCACACATAACTACACTGTGTTACACTGAAGATTACTTTAACTTTTTAACATTTAATCTGGCCATATCTGGTCCAAATATTCTACCCATTTTATGTTAAAACTGACCAGATCCAACCTCTTATACCTACCCTACAATATCATTCTAAAAACATACAAACACACCATTGAAATCCTGAAGCTACAAGATAATGCATGATTAATTCAAAACAATGTGAATAAATAAGCAATGCATTTGACCAAGTTTCAATATAACAAAGTGATAAACAGGTACAGGTTCAGTGTGTAAGCACTATGAATGGACTGCACATTTAATTTAATTCAACAACACAACCTTGTCACAACCCAATGTCATGCTGATTCTGTCTGAGTTCAGTTAAGCCCTTTGTTCCCTATGGAGCATAGGCCATTGATGACTTTTCTCCATTGATCACAACTTTGGGCTGTCTATCCTGCATCTCTTCAGTTGAACCCTTGCTTTTTCAGCACTGCCTCAATATCCCACTGTTCTGGAAGGAAGGCCTTCCTCTCCCAGGTCTTGTCGGTTTTGAATTGTCATTGATACTTCAGTAACTTTACTTCTTTTTTTTTAGGTAGTGGTGTCAGCCCATCTCAAACTCCTTTTTATCTCATATTAGTCTGGCCTCTATCCTTTAACTTGTCAAGCATGGAAAGTCCTATCAGGAGCTTGTGCTCTGTTGGTATAACTATCAGGGTCATTTAGGCACATGATCTACCACACTGTAACAAGGACTGGACCTTGCGGTGGGATTCTACTTGAAGATTACATTAAATGTACATATCTATGGAATACTCAACCACTTACACTATAATTCAGAAGTAGTTATTTTCAATTAATCAAACAATCAGATCAATGAGAAATCCATTCCTACTTTGGTTTACTCACTGTATTTACATTTCATACTCTGTTGATGTAAAGAGAGTTTTTAACTGTTATTTTACAAAATCCAGCCACAACAAAGTCTACAAGTTATTCAAACCTGACACACACTAAGCCTATTGATTGAAATATTTTATCTTTTATCTTTATTGTGTTTCAGTCGTTGGACTGTCAAGGCCATGCTAGATCATTGCCTTGAATGGTTTAATTGAACAAATTGACCCTAGTACTTTTTTTTAAAGTCTGGTACTTATTCTATTGATCTCTTTTGCTAAACTGCTAAGTTACAGGGACATAATCAAACCAACACCGGTTGTCGAATGACAGTGAGGGACAAACACAAACACAAAAATACACACACACACAAACACACATACATACATACATACATACATACATACATACATACATACATACATACATACATACATACATACAT
>JAOPUL010007422.1:65335784-65351487 GCA_027564515.1 Octopus rubescens
TATATATATATATATATATATATATATATATATATACACACACACACACTCTACCCAATGTATTGAGTTCTATATCAGTTAATGTTTGCACTATGTAAAATATATATTTTAATATACTTTACAGCTCTTAAATTTCGATATATAAATATATATATCTATATCTATATATGTTTATAAAATTACATATACATATTAATATATATATATAAGTATACATATAGTGATATATATGTACATACACACATACACGTAGTCACACAATTCACATATATATTCATAACATCATTTCCTAAATAACAACTCAGATGCAAAACTTGACAAATATGTGTGCAATGCGGAGATTCTCTATCCAAGCATCTGTAAGTGGCATGGCACATTCAAAAAAGAAGCTGGAGGACAGAGCTAACAATCTCCTACCAACACATAATGTGGGGAAAGCACAGTGGCAGTGATGGTAACAGACAGACAGGGTGCGACCTGAAGTAGGAGGAGGAGGAAGTGGGGGAGAAGATGAAGGAGAGGGTCTATAGTAGCTCTTATGCCTACTGTGGAGTTGAATATACAAAAAAGGTATGTTGGTAAACCTACAAGGTCGTAAGACACAACAATACTGCCGTGGTGTTCGAATGAGGAGGCAACGGTGATGTCACAACAACTTCTCAATCTGCTGCACCAGACCAGGTAGCTGGTAGAATATGGCTTCATTGCGCAGTTCTCGCAAGACCTGTTTGCTGCGGGGCAAAGCTTCAAAGCTGTAGTCACTGTCCCTTAAGTAATTGAGAATGTAGCGAAAGTGTGTTCCATCCCGGTCAATGAATACACTACCATCAACTTCATGTTTTATCTCGTGTCGTCCACTAAACATAGCGGCAAGCATGGAGTCCTGTACCTGGGTGAGTGTGAACACTGACGTGGTAAATTCATGTCCACCAACATCTAGCCTGATCCGACCCTAAAATTAAAAGAATAAAATATATTAAATCATGAAATAATCAAAACATATAATCTTTGCATAAGTTCTCAGCAGATAGTTTAAGTTAGTCTTATATTATTAGTGTAAAAGTTATGTACATCAGAACCTCCTATCTTCTCTTCCTGAAAATATGTAATTTTGAATTTATAATTGAATCCATCTCCCTTTATTGTTTTTTGGGGTTTTTTTTAAAGCTTTGATTGAGCAGACCAATGATAAAAATGGGTTCCAGCTTTGGCCAGCCATCTGTTTATCTTTTCATACATAAAGTACTGTGTGAAATATCCAATGCAAGAATGTGATCTGCATTAGATTTGACAACTATTTCTAGCCAAATTTTATTATTTTCAAGTCAAGTGACTGCATTAAGGTAGCCTTGTTGTCTTGACAATTATTTCCTTGATTTTGGGAAGGTGAGTCAGTGCATATGGTACATGCACAAAACAGTCTTTTTCTATCTTGACAATCTTTCATTGCAAGCCTTAACATTTTAAAATCTAAACCATTATTACAAGTAATAAATTCCAAATCTTATTTGGCCTACTTCTGCTCTTAGTCATGGTTTATAACCAATGTTTAGCAACCTCCAATAGTTTTATTTTGTTGTCAAGATATCTCCAATAAGTTGTTTTTTATATTCTTAAAAAACAATTGAATAAGTAAAAAATTCCATGGTGTCTGTCTCATTGAGATGATTAAAGTTTGAAACTACTTTAATGGAAATTAATTCCAGAACCGTTAACCAAATATCCTGTCAATGTTTTTGTTTCATAACTTGCCATCAGGGCTGATTCAATTCAAATAAGAGGAACTTTTCTTCAAGAATAACAATGTTAGCTCTCAGATGGAAACTTCCAATGACACCCTGTATACTCAAGTAAACATGATTCTGCACTTTTCATCAAAATGAACAGATGCAGGAAGGTTAAGGATTTTGTGAAAAGCTACAATGCAGCACCAGGAATGAGATAATGAACTCATGATGCATAAAATGAGAATACTGATAATGTATCAACTTAACACTAAAATTCTTCTTCTTTTACTAAACCTATTCACAGTACAAGTACCAATAAATTAGAAGGGTTCATAAGGACTGAGTAAAGTTCATCGTTCTAGTGCACAAGGCAATAACTGCTTCAAGATTTAACCCTTCAGCATTTAAATCAGCCACATCTTGCCAAAATATTCTACCGGTTTTCTGTTCAAACTGGACAGATCCAGTTTCTCACACCTACCTAACAATGTCATTCTAAAAATAAACAATCACATCAATGAAATCTTGAAGGTACAAGATAATGCATGATTAATTTCAAAACAATGTGAATAAATATACATTACATTTGACAGATTAATCTAAATGCTAAAGGGTTAAACATACCATGTGATTACCACACCAACCTCACAGTTAACTATTGTGAGTCTTTCTGAATATATTAGAAATAAGATATCTCTACATAAAAAACAAAATAAATAAATTACACAAGTCCAAGACTTCTAAATTATTGGTAAAGATAATAAAAAGTGATGATCATAGTTTTTTTCCAAGAATGTAAATGAACTGAAATGGCTTCATACATTAAGGTCATTTGGTAAAATGGCAACTATCATAGGATACAACAAAACATTGAAGCATAACTCATGAATATAAGGCAGTTCCCAAATGCTACACTGCAGCACACTAGTGCATCATGAAAATAATGAAATAAAATGTGATAGAATACAAACTGAAATTCTAAATATAAAGTCTCTTCCCCACTGACTCTCTCTCTCTCTCTCACACACACACACACACACACACACACACAGAGGAAGAGAGACTATTGCACTGAAGGTATGTTTAGCTAAGAATGTATCCAAATCCAAATGTCACCAAAATAGTAAGTATGTGTTTCTTAATGACAACTAAGACTCATTTGTGACTAAGTATTTCATTTTCAGTGGTATAAATTATTTATATATGTAGGATACAATATGTAAATACCTTTTCTATTAAATACATTTTTTGATTTATGCACACAAAATACTCTTAAGTACTCCGCAAGTAGAAAAAAATCCCGAAACATTTAGAAACTGGTACACTGTCTTCTTTTAAAAAGTTTTTTAGAAAGTTTTTTTTATGTATAAAATGGTATAAAATGGTTTTTCCTTGCAGTTTACAATTTATATTTAGCATAAATCCATACATTAAATTTGCTATGACAAAAAGACATCTTGAAATATCTGCAAATGTAAAATAAAACAATATCATGCATTGTAAAGTTAGGTTACCTATGTTAGAGGTTAACAGCTAATAAAGTCATTGAAAATGATATTAAAACAAAAAGGAGACCTCAGAATCTAATTGTAAGTCACTTCAGAATCATTCATCTCGCAAATATTAACAATGTAGATCGTAACATTATTATTAATACAGAATAAATGTGACAGTGAATCTTGTTAACCCATTGTAGTAATTGTCTCTTAAGCCTCCAAAGAGCTTTTACAGGCTGGTGTTTATGTTCAGTTTCATGGTATGAAAGATAGCTCTTCTTTTGGATATGATGATGGTCTTTTTCAAACAACATTAGCAGAGGATCTTGTTCATGCTGATTCTTGATAGATAAGTAAACTGAGGTGTGTAGAATTAAGAATACTGCTCAAAATATACATCTGCAGAAAGTTGGAAGTGAAAACAATTGAAGTGGAAGGTTAACACTGAAGGCGTGTTCTTTAAGAAGTGTAATCTAAAGCAAGTCAGCTTGGCAGAGCTCATCCTCTTCAAATAAAATTCACAGGAACATATAATTCAGGTTTTCTTTACCTCTGCTAATTAACTCATGAGGTTTGTGTGTGTTTATATGTATAAAAGAAGACATCACACAGACACAGCACTAAGTGATGCTGTAAAATTTAGCTAAATACCACAAGATTGCTACAACAATTGGACTTCAATTCGGGTATCATGGATACCCCAATTGAAGAACTGTCACTTCTATAGTTTCCCTTCCTTATAACTGTACATGGCAGGTGAAACACAGACAATGCCTATGCATCACCTACCATGAATCTTTTTATGAACAACCATAAGCAATGACATGTGTGTATGTGTCTGCTTGTATGTATGCAATATGCATGTCTTAGCAAAATGGGGCTGCTTGTTCATATTCTTCAATATATAAACAATGACGCTAAAGGATGATGATGATATTATACAAAAATATTTAATCTATTAATTTGTTCTCTTCTGTGTGTGTTTGTATATATCTTTATAAACACACAAACACACACACAATAAATATATAAAGAAGGATGTACAATGTATTCGTAATAAATTATTGTCAGAATTGGAAGGTTCAAAGGTTTCAAGGTGTGCAGGAATCTTTGGTTTAGTGAAAATCTCAAATTTTATGTATAGGTGAGTTAGGTTTGGAGGTGTGTGGATTGTGTATGGTATGGTGTAGGTAGGTTTCTAAGAGGAGTTTGGTTTACCTGTTAATGGCAGTAGTGTTTGATATATGTGTTTGATTGACTGCATGTTATATGTATATTAGTTTGGACAAATTTATATTTAGTTCATGAAAAAAATAGATCCAGATAAAATTGGTTTATCAGCCTGTTTTGTAGTAGGTAGCTAAAAAGGGAAATTTATTTATTAATAAGATAGCTAGAATAAACAAAGATAATTTAAGAAGATAGAATTTAGGATAAGACAGAATTAAAATTTTTGGTAGAGCATATTTGATGGAAGAGCTTTAGTGTCATTGATTAGTGTAGTGATATACAGTAGTAAATTGGTTGATTGTGCAGTCGTTTTTATTGTGCTTGCTTGTGGTGGTGGTGGTGGGGGAGACAAATAATATAAAGGAAATTGTGTTAAATTGAAAGGTAGATGTTTGTGTGGTAGAGAGAGAGAGAGAGTATGTTCGTAAGGGTAGGGAATGATAGTGGCTGTTTCATACAGATGGTCTTTGTTGAAACTAGAAATATATGTATACATAAACATACACAAACTGAGAAAAAGCAACTCTACCATAAAATGGAATATCGTTGGAAAGAAAAAGGCTATAATGACAATGGGAGCCACTACGTACTATGGGCAATAGAAAAAATTTAAGATCTTAACTACATTGTGAACAAGAGAAAAATAAACCTTTCATGATTCTATGCAAAGCAATCTAAGTTTCAAGCCTTCACTCACATTCCTGTACCAGTAGATTTCAAACTATAAACTGGCTGAACCCACAAACTGTAGCTAACTCATGGGGGGAGTAGCAAGAAACCTGACCCATAAAATCAAGTAGAAATTCAAGTAAAATGTTAACTCCTTCTCATAAAGTACACGGGTGTATCTGGTGAGATACAGAAGGAGCCAGGTCCAGAGGCAAAGTACAATGTCTAGAGACTCCATGTGTCATCCACAGTCACTACCAGTGATCTGCTGGCTGACCCATCAGTGGGTTGCAGTCAATCAACCCAACTAAGAATCCAGTGGCTCTGTTCATCAAATACATCTGATTGGTAGCAGTTTCACAAAGATATTTCCCAAATATTGGAAGGGACTGCTGGCAACTATGGCTTCCATCGCAGTGAACTTTGCAGCTGAGCATTTTGAGACAGTGGTAGCTAGGCCCATACCATCAGTTTACATGCTAAATCACAGGGCAATGAAAATCTAGCATCTCAGGAAAGAACTTAAGTCACTTAGGAAACAGTACAAGAAACAGGGGGAATTGAAAATGCCAGCCTGGCATATCTTCAGGCAATCCTCAGGAAGGGGCACCTGATACTGACAAGAGCAGAGAACCATAGAAGATGAAGAGAAAGAGAAAAGAAGAGAGCTGCTATATTAGCTAACCCCTACAAATTGATGAAGCAGCTCCTCAGTCAGAAGAGGGCTATTCCAAAGACACCATTAATGAGCAACTCATGAGTGCTTACAGTGACAGTGAGAGAGACCAACAAAGTACTTATAACATTCACCAGGACCAACAATGGATTTCAACTTGGAAAAGCTTTGTCAGAGAGAAGGCTCAAGTGGAGTCCTATACAAAGTCTACAAGAACTGTCCAAAGCTATTCCATTGGCTTTGGAAGGCTCTGAAGGTAATTTGGAGGAGAGGGAAAGTTCCCCAATCATGGAGATATGCTGAAGGATTATACATACCCAACGAGGAGAGAGTTGAGATTATCAGCAAATTTTGTGTCATCTTCTTGCTCAGCACAGAGAACAAGCTTTTCTTCATCAGTGTCAAAGGCACTCTCCAACTTTCTGTTGAACAAGATTTATGTCAGCATATTGGTACAGATGGGAGGCATACCAGGAGTCCCTGGGTGCCTTGAACATATAGACATGGTGACCCAGCTCATCAGGAAGGCACAACAAGAAAGAGAGAATCTAGTTGTACTGTACTGTGGCTGGACTTGGCCGATGCCTCTGGTTTGATACCAGCTGGTTGGAATTACACTAGAGAGACATCATGTACTCAGAAGTAACAGACCTCATCAGAGACTACTACAGCAAGTTCAGGTTGAGGGTTTCTTCTGGCCAGCTGACATCTGACTGAGCATGGATGAGTTTCAAACCTGCAAAGCTTTGGTGCACAATTTCGAAGAAAGGAAAAGTCACCAATGAGTACTACTTCAAGGTAAGGGAAAATCAGATCCTCTCTGTCACAAAAAAAGAAAAAAAAAAGTGAGAAGTTTCAGGAAGGTCTTCAATTGCAGTTTGAAGGACAATGATTCCATCAAGACAGCCAGAGCAGACCTGGAGAGTAGTATATGAGGGTAATAACCTGAATGCAATATTAGATTGTTTATTTAGAAAATATTTGGTGAACTTCGTAACTGTCAAAACTAAGATATAAACACTAAGATAGAACAAGTAAAGTGAACTGAAAGAAGACTGCTAAATGCAAGGATAGGCAGGAAAAGCCTTGCATTTTAATAGCAAGAATAATGCTGACAGATCCCCCTGAAAAATCAAGAAGGAAAGGCTATCCAGCTTTGGAGTTCATGGCTTCTTTGGGTTACTTCTGTAGGTGATAGACAAAATGCCTTGTGATATTTAGTTGATACTTAGTTAGGTCAGTTTATGTTCTGAGTTCAAATCTTGTTGGGGTTTATTTATGCCTTTTTTCCTCACCGGGTGATAAAATACAATCAAATATTGGATTGATTTAATAGAATATGTATGCCCTTCTCCTCCAAATATATAGTCTTGTACCTATGTAAGAAATTAATTATGAACAAATATACAAGATTTTTAAAGGATGTTGATGATGATGATAAAGGTTTGAGGGTAAAACTAGTTTTACTTGCACTTCTTAATAATCAGTGCTTAAAGTATTGGACTTCAGACTGCAGAAGAGTTAGAGATCATGGTAGGATTGATGGTATATTTTTGCAGATGCATCAATGATTCATTGATACAATTTTGACCGAGGTTTATACATAATGCAGATGTCTGCTTCAATATACTTGGTGAGGGTACGTGTAATAATAACAACAGTGATAAGACAGTGGTGAGAGGTGCTAACAGAAGCAAATAAAGTGTTGGAAGTGTATTGGGCTGAATCAATCAACAAAATTGAGTTCACTTAAAAATAACAACTTGTAATTTATGTGTTTCACAATTAACAAAGAAGGATTAATTTTTTGAAGTGCACATGGAAATAGAAAAATTGCAATAATATCAACAAAAAACAAAAACAAAAAAACAAGCCATACAAAAGAGCCGCTATGTGGTTACCCAAACTGCTAGAAATAACTATAGAATCCTAAAAACATAGGATAATGTAGTTTTTTTTAATACTAACTGGAGAAAAAAAGGCAAAAATCATTAAGGCTGATTTGGGCTGACTTGAAGCTTACACAACAAAAACAAAGCAAAATACCTACTTCTTAGTGAATAGATTTGATAAAATGTAGTAGTTATAATATGTTGCAGGATTGTTTTCAGGTTTAAATTATGCTAGTACAAAAAGTAGACAACTTTGTTTTTTTTTTGGCTTCCTACTTTCATGAAAAAGGGAGATAACTCTTGATTGATTCTGTGTTTGTGTTTTTTTTTACTTGTTTTTGCTCCAAGTCAGCTGGATCAAATAAACTTATGATCAAAAAGATTCCAGACATGACCATCACATCTTATTTCCAAACATTGTATTCAGGAGCATATCATCCTAAGTGTCTTGCCTTTTTCTTTTAAAACAGTAGAATAATGTGGAGAGAGTTTAATTGCTATTTCAAGCAAGTCAAATGGAGTTGGTTCAATTTATTTTCTATTTTATGGTTTAGTAACTGAGGAAGGGAACTTCCCATGACATTTTTGCAAGGTTTCCAAGGCTGATAAAGGACTGTTATTAAGAGTCGGACAAAATACTTTGATGATATTTATTTGCATCACTTTACATTCAGAGTTTCAATGCTAACAACCTAAAATTTGCCAATCATCCTTTCAGATGTAGAATAAGTAGCTATCAAGTACTGGAGTGAATTTAATCTACTATATCCTCTCCCAAAATTGGAAGCCTTGTAACTACATTATCAATAATGTATTGTTGTTATTGTTGTGGGTGATGCTGATCTGAGATAGTTAAGTTTCTCATGGAACTTAATCTTTGACTCCTCAGCTTTTTAGTTACTTTTGATGCAGTTTTACTTATTTCAAAATTGTTGATGAAACAAAACTTACAATTATTCCTATCTTATCTTTAATAGATAAAGCATTTATCACATTTCTTCATCATTAATCCAGCCAGGATTAATAGAGTTCACCATTCCAGGGTCAATACAATAAGTAACAATCAAGTACTGGAACCAATCTAATTAACTGAGTCCACCCCAGCAGAAAGTTGAGTTAATCTGACTGCATGCATTCTCATTTACAGCACTGATCATGTATCTAACCATTGGAAATCTCACCAGCATGGAATATATATATATATATATGTCCAACCCATGCCAGCATGGAAAACAGACGTTAAATGATGAGACACACACACACACACACACACACACACACACAAGATGGGTTTCTATGCAGTTTCCATCAATCAAATTTCACTCACAAGGCATTGGTAAACCTGAGGCTGTAGAAGAAAGCATTTGCCTGAGGTAGCACAGAGTGAAATGAAATCTCATGTTGCAAAATGAATTAACCACACAGCTTTGTGTATGTATGTGTGTGTGTGTGTGTGGGGGGGGGTTACCTTACCTATATATACCAACAAAAGCGGTAACAGTGACGAGAAAAGTGATAAACCAGTGCTAAATCTCTTCTGCATGAAGAGCACAGACACACCCTTGTAGCTCTTATCAGCATAAATGCAGTGAACCAGTGATTGGGCCATTGGAAAATTGTAACCAATGACACTATTGTATGTAAAATGCAATATTTAAAAATTGGTTGGTAAAGAAACTGAGCATGAAAAACGTCAATGTAGAGTGACTTCAATGATATAAATGGATAACATCTGGATGGAAATGCTGCTTATAAAAGAATTAGGTCAAAGAAATAAGATTTGAGAATATGGGTTTAACAAATGAAATGACATGAGATCAAGAGATATGGTAAGATGTTGCATTAAAGATATGTTCAACCCATGTCAGCATAGAAAAATGGAGAAGCTCACTAACACTCTGTAACCTCTATGCCACATATGTTCTATCTTCTCTCCCTAGCTTTCCAACTACTATTACAGTGGTCTCTGTTCCTGAGATGTGGATAATCTTGTGCCGTACCCACTCAAGCACTTCAGCTGACTCAATCATCCCTTCTCATCCATCACTGATATTATGTCTCCTACTCTCAAGTCCCTGCACTAACCATTGACATTCTGAAAACGAAGGACTAGGTACTATACCTAGTTCTTTTTAACCTCCTGGAATTCTCATCTACCTTTGTTTTTCTTGACATTGTTGATTTACAACTGTTCAAGAACTGCATTAATCTTATTGCTCTTGAAGATCCTGTGACAGCCCTAGAAAGACAATGTCTGCCATACCACCTCAAATGAGAGAACCTCTATATGGTCCTTCAACCTGTTAGAAATAGTAGCCAAATATTCTCAGCTTACATCCTACCATTTCCAAAAATAAGGAACACAAATGAAAAGGACATTCAAAATAAGGAATGAAATGTAGTCCTGGATATACCAAAAGGTAGGATGATCACAGTTTTGATCATATCTATTTGCTCAGTCAGGCTGACTTGGATTTAAAGAACAGAAAATAAACTTTATATAAAACTAAAACAGAGAAAATATTTACCTTCTGTACTGCGTAGACATTTTCAATCCGGTTGTACTCATCCTTAAGCTGTTGCCAAAGACGGGATACTTCCTTAGTCTGTTGTTCACTGTCGGCTTCAAGAGCTCGTTTATTTTTCTCAATTTTGTCCTGAAGAGTCTTCAATTCTGTTTCTCTCTCATCAAGTTCTGCAGCTCGGTCATTCATTTCAGCCTTCAGTTCCTTGGTTTTCTTCTTATCTTTCTGCACAATACGGTAGATCTTGCGAATTTCTTCTGCTTTACTTGAAAGACCTTCTTGTAAACGTTCAGTGGCATTCTGATAGCGAGACTGAAGGTCATTTAGGCAGCATTCAAGTAGAGATTCTGGAAGAATTTAAAATGTATAAATGCTAAGACAATCATGTGATTTCTGAAACTTTAAATTTCTAACACACCAATATGATGGCAGTTGGCATGCAAGCTTAATTTAAAGTAATAAATAGCTATTTCCCCATTATATGTCAGCAAAATATGTCAAAATAACAGTTGGCACAAGTGCAGACCTACTCTGGTGGATATACCCTAAAGACTTAACAATTACTAATCTATTGTCTTATAGGTGAATCTAGGGACTTAAAGGCAAGGAGAGTATACCCTGAGGGAAAATAAGCTGTGGTGATCAGTTTTAAGGCAATTTCCCAGACAGGATTGCTGGCAGTCTCCTGCACTTGGGAGGAGATACCAGTTATCTTTGATCACCCTTTCTACTGGACTTCTCCTTCACTGCAAAGATAATGATGCTGTACATATACAAACCAAACACCACTACAAAGCTTCATTATGTAAATATCTTTCCCTGTAATATGGATCATGAGCCTTGGACTTCAATGTGCTTTTGTTGCTGTGACACCCAAATGATCATGTATGTTGGTGTGATGCTTGAATTGAAAAACTACTTCTGTAGTTTCCTTGCTCATGAGTGTACCTGGTAGGTGAAACACAGGCAGTTACTATGCTTCACTTACCATGTATCTTAAGCAATGGTTGGTTGGTGTGCGTGCGTGCGTGCGTCCGTGTGTGTGTGCATGTGTGCGCACGTGTGTGTGTGTGTGTCATGTATATCTCAGCAAAAATGTTTTCTGAAGTGACTTCAACATTTCATCATCCTGGAGGCTTGTAAATAATAATTGCCAAGTTATTCTAAGACTGAATAACATCAAGAATCTATTTCCAAAAATTTGATAGAATTGATGACACAGTAATTAATGGCTCAGTAATTGGACTTTTGTTTCACAGATCCGATTTGAAACTGCAATTGCCATACACTACATATCATTAGATAAGACAGGGCATAATAATAACTTGCCTTGACTTTACCCAAAATTTCCTGCACAATTATCTTTTCCAGTATTATATGAGACACTCTTCTGGTTAAAGCCCTTTAGTAGAGAACACTTAGAGTGAAGTTTAAAGTCAACAGACAGTAACCTAAAAAGTAATGAGGAACCACTGGTCTGAGGAGAAAAACCATAGAACTTTGCAAAAATAAATATAAATCTGTCCTGACCATTCATGAAGGCATTTAGAACAACCTTTATTCATGCTACAAGATATAAAATATTGAGAGAATGGATGTGGCTTTAACATTGGATTACTAATTGCAAGATCACAGGTTCAAACATGGGATTGTGTCTTTAGTTTAGGCAATAAATATTTTAAGAAAACAATGAAAAACAATCCATGTTTGTATGGCTAATTCATTTACAATTTGAATTTGCTGAGGAATTCAATGACAGCAAAGAAAATAGTTAAGCAATTTGTTTCACAGCCATGTGGTTTTGGGTTTGATCTCACAGTGTAGAATTTTGGCAAGTGTCTTCAACCAAAGCCTTCACTTGAGAAAGCCTTGCAATCAGAACTTAGAAAATGGAAACTGTGTGGAAGCCTAATAGCAGGATATTTGCAGTTCTTGGGTGGTAGATATAAACCATTGTGCAGTTAAATAGCACCTCCTAGCCCTTAGTCAAATCTACTTTGTTGTTGATGGCATTCAGATCCCTAGGTTAAGAATAACATCCTTTCTTCCTCCCACCAGTTCCAGAGACCCCAAAAAAGGCAATGGGCCTCACCTTTTCTGTTTTGAAGAAGCTATGAAAACATTTTTAAAAAATCATCTCTGCTGAAGAGAAGTGTTCATGTTTCCTCCCTAGCACTGTTTTGGGATATGAGTAAACCTTTGAACACTACTCATACACACAAAAGAGAGAGAGAGAGAGAGAGAGAGAGAGAGAGAGAGAGAGAGAGAGAGAGAGAGAGAGAGAGAGAGAGAGAGAGAGAAACAATATAGAAGTGGAACATCAAATACACTTTAAAATGACATGAATTTGGGTTGTCTATGCTAAGATCAAACACATAATCCATTATTATGAATCACTTAAACCATTCACTTAAATATGCTCTCAAATGACCCTGGAATGAAATCATTTTAGTTTGTAAAGTGATTAATAGCAACAAATTAATACTGCTTGTGAGATTTTACTTTAAAAGTGAGACACCATTATTTAAACTTACAATTTCCTGATAAAAGATTAAAATGTAGAAAAAAAAAGCCTACTTACCAAAATGACACTGCATTTCTTCAGAATCACTGTCATCCTCAACTTCATGATTATCAGAAGTAGGAGGCTGAGCACGATGAAAAGATGGAGATGGAGGAGCAGCAACAGCTGCAGCAACTGCTTCAGAGACTGCACCTGCAACAGCCACCTCCTGCTGTAGAGAGTCAGTGTTATGTCCCATTCGTGCAGCTCTTGCTCTAGGCTGATGATGCACTCTGACTTGGTGATTTGGCAATTGTGCCCTTGGATTGGGACCGCCATCACACAAATGTATGCCTACTTCAGCTGAGTTCTGCAGGTAATCTCCACAAATAAAGCATACATCTGCGTTGTCCTCTACGTGTCTTTGAACGGTGTTTCGGTGTTGTTGTTGGTTGTGGTGATGTGTGGCATTCCGATGGCCTCTTGGGTTGCTGCGTCGGTCCACGTTCCCAGTAACCATACCACGTTGGTTTCCACGCCTGTAGTTAGGGAACCAGTGTGTTCGCTGTACATAACTTGCTGTGTGTGCATTTCTACCTGGAGGAACACGTGGTCTGTGAGCTTCTTGAAGAGGTATCCTTCTAAGGATCTGCTGATCAAAACGACCGCGGGAGTTGTGATAACCCATCAAGGCCTGACGACTCCCATGGTTCACAAAGTGCCCATACCTTGCTCCTTGATTATACATAGTTGATGTTATGTTTCCTGTTAAAGACAAGACAACAAATATATACCAGATAAAAATTTATATAAAACAAAACAAGTTAATAACTAAGATTACAAAGGCATTGCCTATGTAAATATGTGTAATATATATATATATATATACGCTTATATATAATTTATAATTATATATATATATACGCTTATATATAATTTATAATTTATATATATATATATATGCTTTAAATATAAGGTAATTTACGAATTTCGTGAATAGGAGAATTTATGTACTGATTGATAGCTTTTATGCTTGATTCGTAGGGCGGACTCGATTTTCGTAGATGAGAGATTAATTCCGTATTACTGTGAAAACAGGATAAGACGAGTTTTTAACTGTGTCTTCTAGCAATTTTGATGTCCTCTCTTGAGTAACGTCTCCACGAATGCGTGGCTACAAAATATTTTCTTTATATATATATATATATATATATACGAATTAGTTTAGTGAGTATTAGGTTCTTTGTATGGTCTCAACTTTAGGTATTAAACACCATCCTACTAGATAATCTTACACAGTTATGCTAAATAAAACAAAGTTCTACTTACTTATATATATATATAAAACAGTAGATGTCTGTGTGTACGTGTCTATCCAGCTAGCTTCTACAAACGTCAATCGATATTGGTCAAATTTGACACGTGTATTACTTATTTGTTTGTATATGATTTCCTTCTCGAAAATCCTACCCAATTTGACGGAAATCGGTTGAGAATTGTAGAAGCTACCTGGTTAGACCCGTACAGGCCGACACACAGACACATGCACACAAACATCCACTGTTTTATATATATATATATATATAATTAGATGATGTGTATGTGTATACCTATCAAATGTAATGTGTACCTGGCTATAGTGCTTTGTCCACTGACGTACGGAACTGAAACCTGAACAATCTATAAAGACCAAGTAGACAAGTTACATGAATATGTGATGAGATAGCTATGATGAAATATGAATATAAATTGGAAATAGACAGCCCGAGCAACGCCGGATACGTCCGCTATTACATCATAAAACTTAGATTCACTGAGAAGTGAATCACGTACTGAGTATATACATTGGAACTGAGTATTTCCATTCATTGTGATAATTACACTACTCATCCATGTTACATTTCCCCGATCGTGTAGCTGCACATTAAAATTGTGAAATGTAGATTTTTAAAAAATATATTCACAAGTAGTATATGAAAGCTTACGAAAAAAAGCAACGCTTATTTGATAAGCGTTTAAATGTACAAAATAAAGAAGCATCCCACATGAGTTTAAATGCACGGTTCGATCCATTTCTGTCTAGTTTGAATTGCGCATTATGTATGCGAACACGTACAAGCCCATATATATATGTATATCAAAAATACAGGGCCAAAAAGGCCACAAGCCGTAATCCATATTACCGGGTGGGTAAGAATTATAAACAAGTTAAGGAATAGAGGGCTCACGGAGGGTACCTGTATTACTAGAAATAGGAGCCGAAAATATCCAAGCTTGTTAAATAAGTCTGATATTGTATTGGCAGTGGACGCAATTATCCCCATCGGTCGAAACAGCGATGTGATCCACCATATCCGGATTTCAGCGATTCCTACGCATCCTCAGTGGTGTTGGGTCACCGCCGTTTGTCCTGATGCAGTAATTGGACCATGCCAATACATATAGAATTAAATCAATAACACAGCTAGTGGTGTTACTAATTTTAAATATTTATATCAAGAATAGAGGGCCAAAAAGGCCACAATATGTATTAAGGCTCAATACAATATCAGACTTATTTAACAAGCATGGAGATTTTCGGTTCCTATTTCTAGTAAGACAGGCAGCATCCGTGAGACCTCTATTCATTAACTTCTTTATAAGTCTTACCTACCCGGTAATATGTATTACGGCTTGTGTCATTTTGACCCTCTATTTTGGATATAAATATATAAAATTAGTAAAACCACTAGCTGTGTTATTGATTTAAGTCTATATGTATTGACATGATCCAATTGCTGCATCAGGGCGAACGGCAGTGACCCACCACCTCTGAGGATTGCGTAGGAATCGCTGAAATCCGGATATGGGGCATCACGACGTTGTTTCGACCGATGGAGATAATTGCATCCCCTGTCAATACAATATCAGACTTATTTAACAAGCTTGGAGTTTTCGGCTCCTATTTCTAGTAACACATGTTCCCTCTGTGAGCCCTCTATTCAT
>JAOPUL010007422.1:65355703-65368678 GCA_027564515.1 Octopus rubescens
CCAGCTCCTGTGGTACCGTCCCACCCATGCTAGCATGGAAAACGGACGTTAAATGATGATGATGATGATGATGATGACATACATACACTATGGTATGTTTCTATTTACTAAATCCATTCACAAGGCTTTGGTTGGCCCAGGGCTGTACTAGAAGACATTTGCTCAAACTGCCAGGCAGTGGGACTGGACCAGAAACCACATAGTTGGGGAGCAAACTTCTTAAACATACAACCATGCCTGTGCATATATATAATACACACACACACACACACACATTTATGTATCATTATCATCATTCTTTAACGTCTGTTTTTCCATGCTGACATGGGTTGGATGGTTTGACAGGATCCGGTGATATTTCAATACTTTTAAACCTTTATCTGATGATATGCATATGACTTACACGTAATATGCTGTAATATTATAAAATCATTTATATTCATATTCATATTTATATACAAGAAATGTATGTACCATGTAGTGTTGAATCACATGTAGCTAAAGAATTAAATGTAATGACATAAATTCCACTCTTCAATTTAATACAATTTCTCAAATATTTTAGTGGAGGGAACAGTCAAGTCAACAACAATACTTGATGTACTTGATTAGTATTTTATTTTTATCAGATCCAGAAAGACGAAAGACAAAGTTAATCTCAGCAGAATTTAAACTCAGAATGTAACATATCATGAACTTAATGCAAGGTATTTTGTTCAAATCTTTTCCAAAATGTATTAGTGACATGAGTCTGATGACTCAAAAGTGACTTTAATTTAAGCAAGAACATCTCTATAAGAAAATATAATGACTGAATATTTTTGAATATTCACAAAAACCAATTTTGAAGAGGGATACATATAATATTGTAGAGTATTTATTAAGTTCTCCTTAATATGTATAACCTTCATTGCTTACAATGGAAAAGGAACAAGGTAAAAAAGATGACAATTTCTTACATAGGCAAGAGAACTTAAATAAATAGAGGAATGAAAATTAAAAGTAGTAAGTTTCATGTATTTCCCCAGTGTATAGGTGATGCACATGAAGTAATTGCAAATGGGAATTGAAACCAAACAGTAAATTTGACTTGCCACAAGCTAACAGCCAAACCAATGTATTAACTAGAGAGAGAGAGAAACAAATTATCGATAATAATAACCCTTTACAAAAAACTTTAAAATTATCAGGGAATGGCTGAAACTGTGATTTTATTTGTTATTTTTCTCAAGGATAGTAGTAATGTAAATGAGAAGAAGAGGCTGCAACTAGAAATTGAAATTATATCAAAGTCTAGGAACTCACCTAAAATTTACATTACTTGTTCAAGAAAGGTGGGAATAGGAATAATTACAACAACAACAAAAACAATAAAGATTTCTGATTTAGGCAGAAGACCAGCAATTTTGAGGGGAGAGATTAGTTTATATCAACTCCAGTACTTGGACTAGTTCTTTGTTTAATTGATCCCAAAAGGAAGAAAGGCAAAGTTGACCTCAGCAGGATTTGAACAAAGAATGGAAAGAGTCATTACCAAATATTGCAGAACATTTTGTCTGATCTCTCATGATTCTACCAATCCACTGCTCTTAATAATAATAATCTTTTCTACTATAGGAACAAGGCCTGAAATTCTTTAGGGGAAGGGGCTAGTCGATTACTTTGAACCCAGTGTTCAACTGGTATTTATTTCATTAACCCTGAAAGTATGAAAGGCAAAATCAACTGCAGCAGAATTTGAACTTGGTATATAAAAACGAACAAAATGCCACTAAGCATTTTGTCAGGCATGCTAACAATTCTGCCAGCTCATTGCCTGAATAATAATAATAATAATAATAATAATAATAATAATAATAATGATGATGATGATGATTATGGACCCTCCTGGTGAAGATGACGCATGAGTGTTCAGCTTTTGATGAACAACCTGCACAAATGATTTGTTTATAGGGATCAAATGCATGTGCTGTACATCAGCTTACTCTCTCCATTAAATCAACGTTGCCTTTCTTCTATAGGCACAAGGACTGAAATTTGGGGGGGAAGGGACTAATTGGTTGCATCGATGTCAGTGCCCCATTGGTACTTAATTTATTGACCCTGAAAGGGTAAGCAAAGTCGATCACAGCGCAATTTGAACTCAGAACATAAAGACGGACAAAAAAAATGCATTTAAGCATTTTCATCCAGCGTGCTAACGATTCTGCTAGCTCACTGCTTTTAATAATAATAATAATAAGCAAATACAGAAATTTCAATATAATTGAACGCCCCCCCTCCCCACAAAAAAACACAATAAAGTACAAAAAAATTCATATAACTTTATTTTTTCTTAAAATTTGTTAATAAAATAACGCCTATGAGAAATTTGCCACCTAAAATTTAATTTTGAGAAAGCAGCAGGCAGGTCAAGTTAACATTGTAAACTAATTCTTAAATGCCAGTAGTAGGCGGAGACCATTTATATCAGATCAAATTTGAGTTGCTAAGTTGTAGAGCAAGTGAGATATTTTCTATGGATTGATTCAAAATACCAGAAGCAGTAAATTTCATAGGAAACATTGATACTATTTGTGAATTTGTCAGATTTTATAATAATAATAATAACAATGCAGAAGAGCAGGAGGATAGTATAAATATAAATGCATAAATGATTAAAAGAAGATTTAATATGATTTATAAATCAGCAAAAATATAAATAAAATAGAAGGGACAGAAATAAAAATTTAAAAAATAAAAAAGGGAAAAAATATGCACTGAATGATAATAGGGATTAATTATTTGGAATGCTTTCTGTTTTAGTTTAATGCAAATAAAAAAAGTACAAATCAAAATTTCTTATGTTATAGTTAAAATTTAAAGACTTATTGTATGAGTCAGTTTCCTAGATTTCTTTTCTCTTTTTTATTAGTTTTCCTTATGAATTTTATGTTTTAATTACTAGCTTGATTGGTTAGTTTATTAAAAGACATGCAAAAGAGCTAATCAAACTTGATTGTAGTGTAAACACTAGTTATTTATCAAATTTTAAGCAAGGGTTTCTAATCTTGACTGTGATCCACCATAATACAAACCATACAGAGTTTATTGAAATTCAAGGTTTGTTGTCGGTTAAAACCCAAGTTAATAAGAGCACAAGAACATTAAATTTATTTTAATCTAAATTTTTCTTGAGCCTACAGGTTTATTAAGGTGGAGCTTATTCCAGATTCTATGACATTTAAGTGACTGAGAGAACTACCCCTTGAAGATGCCAGCCTGTTGCAAGATTAACTCCCTACTTCAACTATTGCTGGTTTTCAGCAAAGTGGACTGAAGCAATGTAAAATGAAACGCCTTGTTCATGGACACAGCGTGTCTGAGAATCAAACCTGCAACCTAAAGATCATGAGCTTAACACCAAAACACTATACCATGTATCTTCCAAATCACTAACTAGACAATCACAAGCTTGGATCTCTTTAGATTCTCCTCGGACCCAATATATGTGAGTCATATCCTTTAATTTAGATGTAGACAATTTATAAACAAACTGCTATATGCTGAATGCAAAGTTGCTTTGATAAAATGTCATGAAATTAATTATGTAGTATAATGGCTCTCACGGCAGTTTTCTAGTTGTTAAATCAACAGGGCTATCTACTTACTGTCTTATAATGTAAGTGATACAGTATTCCACAAACACCAGTATTCTTTGTATAATCCTCAGCATGAAACTGTAAGTAAGCAAGCTCTATGAATTGTAGCTATGATCATTCTGATGGACTTCTACAGTTTCCATCTACCCAATTTCACTTACAAAATTTGGATTAACTCAAGGATATAGTAAAAAAAAACCTTGCCCAAGGCAAGTCATAGTGGGACTGAACTCAGAATCTCATAATTGCAAAGCAAACATCTTTATCATTCAGCCATACCAGCAACCCTTAATTATGTAATATACTACACCTCACATGAATGTGGTCTTTTTGACAATATATTCAGTTTATAATTGAGTGTTTATACGTAAATCAGAGAGTGTGTGACTCAGATTTTCTTGGTTGGGAGAGAGCCAAAGGGGATCCAACACTGTGATTGTCTAGTACAATGTTTCTCAACCAAGGTATTCCCCAAGATCCTACAAGTTCATGAAAAATCGTGATAAATAGGTTAGTTGTAAGCAAATGCATATTGAGTTATATTTTGTGTTTAATTTGATATTTGTAATTCTATTATACATGCATGGGGCATTTTTAGGTAAAGAAATCTTAAGGGGAACAAATGACCTCTTTATAGAGAATTGTATGGGAATTTAGTCTAAACAAGATCACAGTTAAAATGAAATTTCCTAAACCTTCTTTGCAACATCTAATGGATTTACTGATGCCAAACCTTTCAAAGACAGTTTTGGTGCATGTTTAACCACTTTAGAAATATAATTTTATGTAAAGAGAAAGAAAAGGAGTAATAAAGATATATAGCAATGTTTATGTAGGATTTCTTTAAGATATGGAACGTATTTCAAGGCTTCTTCAAGAATAAAAAAAAGTTAGGAAAGTCTGGTCTGCTTCTTGATCACTTGCTCTCATTAACTTAGGTTTTAAACAAAGCAATGTGCATAGTATAATATATAATTAGGTCAATGAGTTTCAAAGTAACATCTATTTTGCCCATGAGAGAATGCTTATAGTGTCTGAAAGTTTGTGACTCATATACAGTGGACTACAAACTGTAATAGTGCTCTTGCTGGTTGTGTACCCTCATTAAGTTTTAACCCAAAACAATCTACATATACAAAATGACTCATATGTGACAATGTTCAACAACACAATGACTGTAGCAAGTGTTTGAAAAGTAACATATAGCTGTAAATAAGCTCAACAATGCAATGACAATTACAAGCCACTGAACCATTAACTAAAAGTGAGAACATTTTTCAACAAGGAAAACTGAATCATTCGATTTGCAATACAACAGCTGTATAAAGGCTGTACAGCTGTTGTAATATCTGCTTCAATATTAAAAAAATTGCTCTTTATTTGTTTTTATCTAAACGCTTTACTACTACAAATATGTGTGTGTGTGTGTGTGTGTGTGTGTGTGTGTGTGTGTGTGTTGTGGTACAAGCACTAAAGAGGATGTTTTCTTTGGACTTTAGCAAGTCCGTTTAATTTGGATTAATCAATTTCCTAGAGAGGTCACCATAATAATGTGGATTGAAAAGCTTTGTCAATAAGCCCTGAGAAAGAGGAAAAGAGCAATCAATGAGAATTGAAGTAAAATAGAATACCTAGATAAAGCAAGAATTACTCCATATAATGAAATAAAGTTGGTAATTAAATGAAGCTTAGAAGCTATGTTTTAGTAATTTAGGTCAAAGTAATACACAGACACACAAAGTCATTATTCCCTATTTTAATGTATTATTGTAAGGGTTGTAAAAGTTCATCTTCAGCTCAGTTACATGTAAAATCAGAACTGTTTGTTTTGGGAAGTTAGCCTGCAGCAGACTAACATCCTCTCCAGAGAGATGATGATATTTTCCTCTATATGAGTCATCGTGTTACACAAACAAAATAAATTAATATAAAACAAGGATTGTTTCTTACTAACATGGCCACACACATGCACAAACAGATATCAATGACTCCGTTTCAGCCATCGCTCTCCATATCAGCAATTGTGATGAAAGTTCAATATTGGAACCTTTTCTCAATGCATTCTGCTGCAACTGTTGTTGTTAAGCAACAACAACAGTGGCAGCAAAAAAAAAATGAAAGAGTAAAAGAGAAGGAAAATATTGGGAGTAAAGTTTATAAAATGTTGGTGTTCTCAAACTATCAATCCACAACACCTAAATTAATCCCTCTTCTTTAAGGTATAAGCCCTACCTCTCATTCAGTTTCTGCAATATATTTCATGAATCAGAGGGATTCTAGGGTTGCAGTGACCCTATTGACTGATTAGCAAAAGTGAAATGTTAGCAAAGTGCACCAATTTCAAATCCTGCAAAACCTAATTCATTTGCAATCTACTACTTACAAGAAGGTAGTCCCTGAACATAATGTAATCTATCATTTCATCAATCCATCTCTAGATTCAGTAGAGATTAGATGTCAGACACATATTTCCCTTATCACCTTGGGCAAGTGTTTTTTGGGTTTTTTTTTACTATAGCTACAGTCCTGCTTGAAGCTGGAAAACCTTGTGAGTAAAATTTGGTAGACAAAATCTGTGTGGAAGCATATCTGAGGGATCCCTCCTGTTCTTAGAGGAAAGGCTTAATCTGGTCCATGGATGCCTTTAGCAGAGACCATTTGAGCCATGTCTTTAGTTTGAAGGATCAGGAACCTAGGAAAGAGTCATAAGCACTACCTTCCCTCCTCTGATTAAGCTATGGAAAAAAAAAATCATTCTCAGAAATATATAAACTATTCTCCTGTTGGGTATGCTAAGACATGTTGAATTAAATGCTTTCCTCAGAGACTTAAAACAAGCAAAATTCTCCTGTAAAGTATATGAACTCATCACCTATAATATGGTATTTCAATATCACATCCACCTAGCAGTTTCAATTTCTGCTATGAAATACACAAAGGACACAATATCCTTTATCATCTGGTTAAAATATTTATCTGATCTTGCTATGGGTTTGGCTCTACTTATCTAACAACTGTGTTTGTGAGCCAAAAAGAGTGTCACCATACAATTGCAAGAAGCAGCAACCAAATCTCTCTTAAATTGCAGTCTTTAAAAAGAAGTAAGATAATGTAGTTCTAGAAACGCTAAGTTTAAAAATAACAAAGTAGTCATGGTTGGAACAGGCCTGGCATGAGACTAAACAACAACTATGTATTAACCAACAAGGGAGACTTTACACAATTGCTTGACTGGCCAGAAATAGTAGACAAATTCCCTTCAAAACAATACCATGCCATTTTGCAAAGTGAAAGCACATTCGATAATGTAGACCTGGATATACTGTCTGAAAAATAAGATGGGATTGTCATGGCTGGAATCCTTGATTAAAGCTAACCCAGGATAAACAACAACTGTATGATTGCTGTATGTACACCAGCCTCTTTAAATATTAAAAAAAAATTCAAATAGACCACTGACCTAATATCTAGTTATGGTATGGAAAGAAAATGTCAGCACACAAGCAGGTATCTACTTGTTCTGTGGACAATAAATATTGCCAACTTCCAAGTGATAACCAATCATGTTGTTCTAATTATGCATGTACAGCAGTAGCTGATAAATCAATGTGGTCGAATAGGGGAAAGGTTTGATTTCAATCAATTTCTTGCATGTATCAGGTGACAACTGAATGTCAATAATCACAAATATGGTTGTCTGTGAAGCTTTACCAACACACTTACACACATAAGACTATTAGTATACAGTATACTAAGAAACAAAGAAATGAACATACAAACATCAACTATACATTTATTTATATACAAAGTATTCAGATGTAGAAAGTCAGTATATATACTATATGAGCACAATAAAGTGTATATATATATATGTGTGTGTGTGTGTGTCACAAAAGTAATATATATGCAAACTTTACACATGTCATACAATCAATATAAAGAGAATACGATGCATAAAAGAAATTTATTAAAACATTACTAAAATAACAACAACGATAATCTTCAAGATTTCCTTTAAGTTACAAGATATTAAGATATTTAACATAATCAATTTCAGTAGATTACTAGAACTTGCTTTATTAATCCAGGAAAGTATTAATATTGATTTCAAATTTTGGCACAAGACCAGCAGTTTCGCGGGGAAAGGATAAGTCGATTACATTGACCCCTGTGTTCAACTGGTACTTATTTTATCAACCCTGAAAGGATGAAAGGCAAAGTCAACCTCAGCGGAATTTAAACTCAGAATATAAAGACGCATGTGTTGTGAAAAAACATTTACTATAAGCTGTTTAGATTGAACTAGTGAGTTCCTTGTTGCCTATGAGAAATTTTCTAAAAATGGACTGATCCAAACAAATGACTAAATTATTTTAGCATAGAAAGACCAAATGCATTTTTTGTGCTTTCTCTATTGAAATGCAGTCTCATGAAAATAGAGGAAATCATTCATGTGGAGTAACAAGCATTGCTGAGTTTCATTGTATGAATGTAGTCATTTGTGTGTTGTCTATGCTAGTGGCTAAGGGTTATATTATTATTCAGATTTATTTGAATAAAGTCTTCAGATAAAGTGCTTTTCAATTCTACAATATGATGCATATATCCGGTGATATGTTAAAGGCACCTGTACTGGTGACACATAAAATGCACCCGGTACACTCTGTGGAGTGATTGGTGTTAGGAAGGGCATCCAGCCATAGAAATCAAGCCAAAGCAGACTGGAGTCTGGTGCAGTCCTTTGGCTTGCCAGTTCCAGTCAAACCGTCTAACCTATGCCAGCATGGAAAACGGAGGCTAAATTATGGTGGTGATGATGATGATGATGATGGTTTCAATTTGTTAGGAAAATTAATTTTGCCTTGATATACTGCTGGTTTATAATTTATAAACCTTACAACAACTATATCTTGTACACATTTCAAAAGTATATATGTCATGTGCAATGAATTCATTTTAGAATACTGTAAAACATTCGTTAGTTTCCAGTTAGTTTAGTACTCCAGTAACAAATTGTTAACTCCCTTCCTGATTTTCTATTTTGCTATTGTCTAAAGAGGATGTGTCTTTTGCTTTAGATTTTCAGTGTTCTCTTTGTACAGATGAAAGACAATAATCTATGGATTTACTATGGAAAACTTGTTGGGATTTTTACTTCCTTAAACAATTTAGTCATCTTCTTTGCGCCAGCAGAGTACATGCTGTGTGTGTCTGTTGTCAGTCTTGTTTCTTTTTTTTTTCTTATTTTAAAAAATTTCTTTTTAAATACAAATCTTCATGATTTCCAATCCACTACCTTTGATAATTAGTCATCAAATGAGTTGAAATTCATTCAGCTCTGATGACCTGATGTCATACAGGAAAAGTATTTTATCCAGAGAGCATCAATCAGTTCAAGAATGAAGCATGGTAGTAACAATGTCATGAATTGAAGTTGCATGTTTGGAAAAGGGATCAGTCTCATGCATCAGATTAAGGGCATCATGGACAGTACAGCCTATCTGAAGATCTCAGAAAAACTTCGCTTCCATATGCCAAGAGTCATTTGGGTTAGCTGTAGCTTTTTTTCAGCTTATAACAACCTGAAGCATATCACAGAAAATCAAAGAATTTATCAAAAGCAAGGAAATTCAATTGCTGCAGTGGTCAGTACAATCTTTTGCTTTAAATTCAATAGAAAACTTATCTTATGGGAAATGGGTTGACATGATTATTCAACAAAAGAAATCCAGGAAAATGAATGCATTGCATGATTAATCTTTTACTTGCTTCAGTTATTAGACTGCGGCCATGCTGGGGCACCGCCTTGAAGAATTTTTAGTCGAATGAATCGACCCCCAGTACTTATTCTATTGGCCTCTGTTTCCAACCGCTAAGTTACGGAGACATAAACACACCAACACCGGTTGTCAAGCGGTGGTGGGAGACAAACAGAGATGCAAAGACAAACACACACACACGCATATGACGGGCTTCTTTCAGTTTCCATCTACCAAATTCACTCACAAGGCATTGGTCAGTCCAAGGTTATAGTAGAAGACATTTGCCTAGGGTGCCACACAGTGGGGATGATCCTGGGATAATGTGGTTGGGAAGCAAGCTTCTTACCACACAGCCATGCCTGTGCCTTGTATAATAACAAGAACAACAAAAAGCTGGGAAGAATATTCATTCATTTATGGAATGACTTAATTTCTTGTATATAAGATTCTGTTTTGAGAAGTTCATGTACACAACCAAGTATTAGTGCCATAAGATTTTATTCTTGATCTTTTATGCTTGTGCTCCAATTTATTTCATAAAAATATGCTTTAACCCTTTAGCATTTAAACCAGCCATATCTGGCCTGAATATTCCACCAAGTTTATGCTCCAAATGACCAAATCTGGCCTCTCACATCTACCCTACAATGTCATTCTAAAAGTAAATAATCACATGATTCCAAATTTTGAAGTTACAAGGTAATACATGACTAATTCAAAATGTTGTGAATAAATAATCATTAAAGAAAGATAATTATCATTTAATTATCATTTTACACTTGTCTTTGAACTAAGTGATACCATTGTTTACCGACACTCTCATATACATACACATGGGCTAGGGAACAGGAGGTGCAAGTACACCTCCTAAACGTTTTGCAGGGTGCAAAATCAAAAAAGTAGGCTGGAGTTAGGTTTCTTCTCAAAGAACAAAAATAAATAATAAAAAAAAAACCAATAAGACCTTGTTTGTAAACAATTTTGGACCTGGGTTTGCATCCACTAAGCAAATTTTGTTCCCGAGCCAATGTACATACACACATATATTATAGTGTATTAATTCAAATGTTTAATGGTGTGTAAAGTAAAATTTCTTTAAACATCAAACAAATGCCAAATTTACACCATCAAATGATTTATATATTCTGGGTATTGACTGAGATGTGTGTGTGTGTATAAAACTCGAACTGAACAGACTTATGATCAAGGATTCAGATATGACCATCCCATCTTTTTGTATATATATATATAGAACAGTACCCAGTATTTTCCCTTTTTAGTGTAGGGCACACATTGGGAGAAATTTAGTTGTTATTTCTAGCCAGTCAAGTGGCCACATAGTCTTGTCACTGGCTTGTATGCATGTGTGTGTATATATATATCATCATCATCCTTTGACGTCCGTTTTTCCATGCAAGCATGCACGTATATACATACACACATATATTTATATATACACACATATCTGTGTGTATACGTGTGAATATGAGTGTGTGTTAGCTTCCTTTTTTATATTTAAATTCTTCCTATAGAGAAGAATTTGGTTTCAAATAAAGAAACAGAGCTCTATCACTGGAATTTAAATAACAACAACAGTGAAGAGTTACATTTTGAATTTTAGAAAAGCTTTGCATATTTTTACAAAATACCCTACCACTAACTGCACAACTATAAAAAGTTTTGTATATTTATGCATGGATGTACCTCTTTCTGTTGTTTCCCAGACTTTTGTAGTTCAAGTGGTTAGTTGTACTTATTTTCAGTTTTCGTGGTGTTAAGTGAATGTGAATAATACATTCCCTTGATATTCAATTGCAAGCAAAGTTTCCAATTATTTAAGTCAACACTAAAAACCAACAAATTATGATTCAGTTTTGTAGTGCAGTCACAGCTTACACTGCAATTAATTATACCACTATGGTACAAACATAAAGTTATAGGGACGAAGCCATTGAAAATGTTATTGCTGGTGTTTGATCCTACATCAATCCTAAATAAGCAGACCTATGACTAGAAGCATTCTAATCATGACCATTCCATATTTTTTTTTCAGGTAGTTTGCATCTGGTATCACATTATCCAGTGTTTCCAAATGGTAGGATATGATAGAAGGGAAATTTGGCTGCTATTTCTATAAGGTTGAGCAACTACATTGAGGTTTCCTCGTTGGATGTCTGAGCAATCTAAGGCACCAGTCTCAAGGTTACTGTACTTTGCACTTGTATTTACAGTTGGAAGTCCTGCTTACCATTAACCATACAACTATAAAATTTGGGTTAGAATGTATGACTTTAAAAAAAATGAGTACAACAGGGAATAGAATCCAATACTAGATAAGCTGAGGAATACAAAGTTCCATACAGTGGCTCTAGCAAGATTTTTGAAATCCAAACAATTCTGCAAACCTCATTGACAAAGTATCTCTTGCCAGAGGAATCATTAATTACTAAGATTGGGAAAATGTTTAGAGGTCTTTCAATGAATATTTATGAATTTCTCATTTATTCACGTTTTTCCCCTTAAGTTCATACTCTTTTTCTTTCTTTCCATATATCCCCTGGTTTCTCCTCAGCGTTTATCTCACCACATCATCACTTTCATTGCTGTTTTATAACATGGATTGAGCAGGCATAAAGCAGTCCAGCAGTGGCAATATTGTTTTTTTTCTTCCTTCATATAATGTATAACACACATAAATATACCAGGCATGGGCAACTTCCTCAAGAATTGGGCCATCATAAGTGGGTCACACTACTAAACAAATTCAAGATAACTTTATATTAGCATGCCACTCAGAAAATCCCACAGTCCATAGTGTGCTCACGACATATATACATACATACATACATATATATATCATCATTTAGCATCCACTTTCCATGCTGGCATGGGTTAGACGATTTGACTGGAAACTGGCAAGCTGGAGAGCTGCACCAGATTCCAGTCTGTTTTGGCTTGGTTTCTTTGGCAGGATGCTCTTCCTAATGCCAACCACTCCAGGCACATAAATACAATCACACATTTACTATTTTATTGAAGCCATAAAAAAACTTCACAAACTGTTACTCAGAATTTCATGTAACCTGCTGTCCTATTGTGAGAGTTTATGATAGTTTATAAATATTAATAGTTACCAGTTAATAGAATAAATATTTGAAACTGATTGGGCAACAACTTTTCAAAACAACAATATTCAGATGGATGACAAAGTGATTGATGCTAACGAAAAATAATATAAACAATAGATGAATTGGTAGATGCAAAATCAGCTTCAAATGTTTATTCAATGAATTGGTAACCATGACTGTTTATAAATACTTATAAATTATTAAATTATCATATTTTTTATGAACTCTTACAAAGTGTGATAAACAGTTACATGAAAATCCAAGTAACAGTTTATGAAGCATATTCAGCTTCAATAAAATACCATTTTACTTTACTTTTGGTATTCGAGTACTATTCCCACCACTAAGATTTTCGCATATGAATTACCTGTGTGTGTGTGTGTGTGTGTGTGTGTATTAATAATTAGAGCCAAGAGGCTGCAAGCTGTAAAAAAAAAAAAAAAA
>JAOPUL010007422.1:65481458-65494204 GCA_027564515.1 Octopus rubescens
TTGAACTCAGAACGTAAAGTCGGAAAAATTGCCACTAAGCATTTCTCCCGGTGCGGTAACGATTCTGCCAGCTCGCCGCATTTATAATAATAATAATAATCCTTTCTACTCTAGGCATAAGGCCTGAAATTTGTGGGGAGGGGACTAGTCAATAACATCGACTCCGAAAGGATGAACGGCAAATTCTTATTAATAATAATAAAAGAGTAAATATAACCGAGAAATCAACAAGCAATTAAAAGTAAACAAAAGATGATAACTAACAATGTTCTTATCAGTGAAGTCCGAACATAGGAAAATAAATTAGATAACTTCCAAGATATGTTTGTATCAGTTGATAAATACAGAAAAGAAAAGATCAATCTACCTTGTGGCGTGAGCACCACACCAATGTGAGGTTTCCGAAAAAGCGTCCAACACAAGTGATGGATCGGTGACATTGTCATTCGAAGACTTCGTCCGACGAGGTTATCATGTCTTTCAAATGAAGGGCGCCATAAGTCATCTGTGTTGGAATACGAGGGGAAAGAACTCTGAATTAAAGCTGATGTCAGCTTTGCTGCTGCTACTGCTGTGTGTTTTAAATTGGACAGAACGATGTTCTGTAATAGAATATTAAAGGATGATTATGTTGATACTAGAGTACAATAATGACGGCGGTTGTTTTGTTAAACTTTGTGATAATTACAACGTTTTAGTTTGTATGTATGAACATTCGATTTTTCCAATTAGCAGTATCATTGAAAAATGCACATGATGAAAGTTGCTGAGAGTATGAGGATGTACATAAAAATGCCAAAATAACAGGAAAATAAGAAAATTGTATTTATTACTCCCCAAATATTATATAGGTCTTATTGCTTTTAATATGTACAATATATTGTAGTCAATGTAGTTCACTCATTCTACATAATGTTATTTTCTACAATAGGTTCTCTTCCTAATTTCACAAATGTTGTATATGTATGTGTTCAAAACCACCAATATATATGCATGGGTACATGATCTTACAAATAGGTTACATACATTTTCTAAAGGCTTTCAAGGGACAGCAGGTTTAGTTTATGCAAACGTTTCACATTTACAACACATTTGCACATTCTATGCAAAAGCTACAAATGTACATAATAAGCATGCATTATTATTCACATTCACTGCAAAAGTTCCTGAAGAACTATATTTCTTGTATAGACATGAAAAGGCACCAACACACTTTGGCCTTCTGAATTTTCAATCTGTAATTTGAAATAATCTGTTGTTTTTTTTTTTGTTCTGTTTGGAGCAATAAATATATATGCAAGCAGTGTAATAAGTAAATAGGCTAAAGTTGAATACATAATACCTCTCAGTAAGTTGAATATAAAAGGTAATAGAGGAATATATGAAGTAGAGTAATTAATAGTGGAATAAAGGTATATACAAAAGCATACAGTGTTATCATCATCAGTTAGCGTCCATTTTCCATGCTGGCATGGGTTAGACGGTTTGACAGGAGACTGGCAAGCTGGAGAGCTGTGCCAGACTCCAGTCCGTTTTGGCTTGGTTTCTTCAGCTTGATGCCCTTCCTAACACCAACCACTCCAGAGAGTGTACCAGGTGCCTTTAACGTGTCACTGGCACATGTGTTTTTAACGTGTCACCAGCATGGGTGTTTTTATGTGTCACCAGCATGGGTGTTTTTAACGTGTCACCAGCATGTGTATTAAATATATACTGATGACACATAGCATAATATATATATTGATTAGATTTACCAATGAAAAAGAGGAGAAAATTAATTTTATCATCAGAATGTATGAACATAAAAACATTAGTTGAGCATTATGAGACAAAGAAGATGGCAGAATGAACTTTAAAAGAACAAAACAAAAAACCAAAAACAATCAGAAACAACTCCAGGTGAGGCTGAATAATTTAAAGTTTATGTCAAATGACTTAGAAGGTCATTCATATAAGTGGAACAAATTCAACAACTTCAAATGGTTTAGTGTTACTCACATAAAAAGTATATATACAAATACATATAGCATATTATATATATATATATATATATATATTGATGATTATGATGATATGTCAAAATATTTAGCTTAGTAAGGAGAGGTATGCTGTGTCAGACAGATTTACTTAGGTCACATTGCCTCAAGATTGAAATTTCGAATGTCTTTCAACATCTTAACATCAGTTTAAAAAAAATTTAATGCAATTGAGATGGTATTAAATTATAATTGCCATCTGTGTATCATACGAAATTAGTAGGCTTAAAGCAGAGAAATTGTCTGAGATAAGCTCTCTTTGTGGACTTGTGTTAAAAACACAATATATATTTTTGTGATTGAGGATGCTTAGCAAAACTAATTCACCATAAAGGAATTGCTTCAGATGCCTGAAATCACCAAGATGGATGATATAACCAACTTGTTGCATATGATACTTGATGGAGCATGCTTCCTTATTGAGACAGCCTGCTCATTCAGCACCTCTGTGCCATAATGAAAAATGTTCAACTAATACAGGCATAGGCATAGCTGTGTGATAAGAAGTCTGCTTCTCAACCACATTGTTTTGGGTTCAGTCCCATTGCATGAGACCTTGGGCAAGTGTCTTCTACTATAGCCCTGGGTCAACCAAAGCCTTGTGAGTGGATTTGATTGACGGAAGCTGAAAGAAACCCATCATATGTGTGTGTGTGTGTGTGTGTGTGTGTGTGTGTGTGTGTGTGTGTGTGTGCATGCGTGTGTGTGTATGTGTGCTTGTGTGTGTGTGTGTGTGTATTATTGTCTCATCTGATAGCTGTAAGTGAGCATCACCATCATGCAAGTGGTGCTCTTCATTTCCAATCTTCTTAGACGTCTGGTCATGGGGAAGTAGGTGAAGGTTGGTGATAGGAATGGCATCTGGCCATAAAAGAAAATCTGCCCCAGCACATTCCATCTGACACATGTGAGCATGAAAGTGGACATTAAATGCTGATGATTTGATGTGCTGACATCAATGTCTCAGATGAGTATAAAAAGGATGTAATGATGCAGGCTTGGTGGAAATTTCCAAATCCCTGCATGACTAGACTTGTTTCTCAAGTATCAAGTGTCCCAAATCCAATTTCAGCCATCTCAGTCCTCAAGTTGATCTCAGAATCTATACGTGTTGTTAAAAGTCACACATGGCTTACCTGGAACAGGTGTAAACATCATCTTAGTTTTCTTCAACTTTATTGCCTGCCCAAAAGTAAAAAGGCACAAGAGAAGGGGTCTATTATTTACTGAGTATCTTGCTCTAAGTGTACCACAAGGTCACAATTATCAGCATGCAACAAACTAGACTTATAAAGGATTTCAATTGAGCTTTGAAATGATTCATATTAAACAATTTACAAGTTGTGTAAAAAAAAAACAGACAAAGATACCTAAATCCCAGTCTTGAAATTCATGAGCAATTGCAACTGCAAAGTATATGGAGAACAAAGTTAGCACAGTTATACCACCTACTTAACACCAATATCCACAGGGACTGTTCTGACAGAACACCGTTTTAGTTGAAGCAGACCTTCATACAAGTTGGACAAACATACCAACAGACTTAGGTAGGGATCACAACTTAACCAGGATTCTCCACAATGCATTTTTATTCATTGTGTCAAAGGCTTTCATTATCTTGCTTTCAGATTTTGGTACAAGGCCAGCAATTTGGGGGGAGGGGATAAGTCGATTACATCGACCCCAGTTCTCAACTGGTACTTATTTTATCGCCCCAAAAGGATGAAAGGTAAAGTTGACTCTTTCAGAATTTGAACTCAGAACCTAAAGACAAACGAAATGCCACTAAGCATTTTGCTCGGCATGCTAACGATTCTGCCAGATTGCCACTTTATAAAGGCTTTCATTACATTAACTAAAACTTGATAAAGGAGTAGTCTCTGCTCTATGCTTTCATATGAAGTGCACCCAAAATCTTTTTATTTGGTACCCAGTGTGCCACAAAAGTTATAAAAGACTAAGAACTACTGACTTAGTGAGTAGTTTGTGGAAATGAGACATTGTGTGTGGATGGTTAGTGTCTTGTTGCCATGTAGACAAAATTAGAGAAGCAGAAACTGCTGAAGAAATGCCATAAAAAGTTAGTAATTAGCTTTAAATGTTCTTATAAGGATTGTCAGTGTTTTTGTAAGTGTTGCTGTAACTAGCCATAAGCGTTTTTGTAAACGTTGCTATAAGTGTTGTACATGTCACTGAGAGGACCATTGAGCTTGTAACCTGTTTTCATTTCTTGTGTATAGCTGTTGCAATTTACTTATGCCACTGACATATTTAGAAAATATATAGTTTCCTCTCTCCTACAAACCTCTGTGTAGGTGGATTTATTGGACCACTTTGTCCAGTTCACTCTATCTTCTTCTTCTACTCCTGTACTGCTTGTTATCAACCTGAGTCATTCTGACAGCCAGCACACTCTTGCTTTTTCTTTATCACACATCCTTGGCCTCTATCATCTCTCTGTCTCCTGGGTCACATAGCTCCACCCCCACCTTGACATTCTTCCTGCCACTTCAGTCATGTTGCATTGTCTTGAATATACACGTCTATCTCAGAATATTGTCACTCCACTCCTTATCACTTACCTCTCTTATTACTATCATTCATGCCTCTAACACTTGCCACTCTGTAAAGAGACTGACGAGCAAGCAGAAACATGGGATTGTGAGGTCCCTTTAATCATGTTGAGGACATGGTTATCTCTCTAGTGCTGGTGCCATGAAAACTGCATCCAGTACATTCTGTAACGTGTTTAGTGTTAGGAAACCCTAAACCCTAAACCTAACCCTTAACCTAAATCTAACACTAAACCTTAGCCCTGAAACTAACTTTAAACCTTAATCCTAACCTTAACCCCCGACCCTAAATCTTAATCCTTAACCCAACCCTAACTCCAAGATGGTTTCAATTGGTTAATATAGAAACATATACGAATAACCTCACCTGCTAGATGGAATTCCGTGAGTGGATAAATCTGCTTGGCTAAAATTATAAAATATTTCAATCTTTAAAGGCTTTTTTTACTATTAATTTCTCAAAAAATGGTTGTGATTTTCGCAACTGGCATGAAAAACTACATCTCTGTAGAAATTTTCAACAAAATCAGAAAAGGTAGTTCAGATCAAAAAGATCCATAATTTTAAACATCTTTTGTTGTTTTCTTCTTTCTTTTATTTATTGGTAGTTTCCTGATCATCGTCAAAGTTGAAAGGCGAACTATCATCATACCAGACACCATTGCATCTTGGTCATCACCAGTTGATTAAATCGACTTGAGTATTTAACTGGCATTTTTTTTTTATTATCAGCACTCCAGGAAAATAATAGAAAAATTCAACCTCAGCGGGATTTGAACTCAGAATATAAAGAATCGATACGAATACCACAACGTATTTCGTCTAACGCCCCTAATAACTTCGCCAGTTAACCGCCCCTTCGCCCAATAAGGTCTAAGTATTCAAAACTAAACAGAGATGTCGTAAGGGAGGCAACTTTGAATGTTCCTAATTTTAAAGTTGTCTCCATTAGATATTTGTAATCTAACGAAGACACAAGGCATCACATTTTGACAAATGGTATAATTGATCCAGTATTTGACTGGTATTTTATTTAATCGACCTCGGAAAGATGGAAGGCGCAATCTAACTCAGAAAACAGAGGGCCAAAACTAAATACTGCAAGACGTATTTTCTTATACTCTTCGTCGTATATTGTGTCGTTATTGACAAAGATGACCACACTAATATTTAATTTTGCCTATATTTTACTAACCCACGTTGTTTATATTTACATGTGTATATATAAATCATTTAATACAACAACATTCAAAAAACAACGAATATAAATAATACTTAGGGAATCTTCTGAAATACAACTTGTTAGATAATATTATGAAAGTAGTTCATAGTTACTGAAGATGAAATAAGTCGAAGGAATTACAACTACTGAATATAATCAATGTGCGTTATTCAGCACCAGAATTTAAGGTTGGTGCCTTTTTTGAATACAAAACATGCATAGTAAATAAGAAAAAGGGGAAGAGAGTGAGAGATCAACTGTTTTGACAGCTGACTGGCTCTAACTGTTATTGAATTTGCCAGATTTTTATAATCATAAGCCAAATTTTCCAGAACATTTGATTAGGCTATTTGAGGGAAAATTCACACTCTTCCTTTGAAGTTCACTGCATCAACGATAAGTCAGCCAGTGCTGATTGGTCAAGCTATATTCATGTTGACGTTAATGTGTTTTATGGTGACATTTTTCATTTTATGGTAATACGGTAGGGTATGGTCCTGAACTGGGAAAATCTGAGAGCCGTAGTTCAGAACCCAGCTGGAGCCTTGCTACTAGATATTACTAACAATTTTATAATCATGAAAATTACTAAAATATTAACTGGATTTCCATGACAGAAACTATGCTATTTTCTGTTTATAAGTCTATATATAAAGATGCCAATGCAAATGTTTGTACTATAGAAGTTAAACCTATTATTGTATATTTGTATATATCAGAGCCCTATCATCTCTAATTAATGAATGATCTGCTATTCTGATACAAAAATACCAATAATATTAATGCTATTAATAGATATATTACTAAATCAGTTTATTTCAGTGCAAAAGCTGAGAGCGCACTAGATTAGAATCTATAGTCACTGTAAGTCAAAATTAAACATAAAAATGATCATCCATTCAATATATAAAAAGTGTCTTCTATGAAACATTTTAGTGTAAAATGTACCAGAGCAATCCCACTAAAGAATCCAGCATTAATCTGCCATCATGTGTGTACTCTAACTTCCAAGGAACCTTATTTCCCTTGTTTCCCTGGGGAAATCTTTCTCCTTGTTCTTAACTGAAATCAACTGGGTTTTCTGGAAACAGATATAAATAACAGTGGAAATAATGGATCTTGATGCTCATATTACAACCAAGCTTATTCTCTACTAAGAGAAGCTACCTGCCTTATGATTGCCTAGAAAGTTTTTGATAGCTTGAACAAACCAAGACCATGCACAGAATTCAGAGCTGTCTATGAATCTAATCTATGAAATATGGATATTTTATAAACTCTCTTGTCTGGGGACCATAAAAAATCCCAGTTTTAAGATTATCCATGTTCAGTCCAATGGATTTATAGTATAAATAACCAATCAAACAGCTTCATTATTCAAGGCCTTTACAGATATATTCATTATATTTTTTTTAACTTCTATATCTTCTCTCGAAGGCCATCTTTTAATTATCCAATGGTCAACTTTGGTTCTGCTATCCTAAGGGCATAAAAAGCATGGATTTATCATGTAGTTACTTTGCTGACTAGGGGGAAATTTCAATATCTTCAGATTGACACAAATCACTCATCAATGAATTTAAGACATTATCTTCTCCAAGACTAGCATGATCACCTCATACTCATTTTTGATACAGTTGATGTGAGTTCAAGTTACTGTCACAACTGAATGTCTTCTGTTTTATTAGTAATTCACTAGAAACACATCCATCTGTCCTTTGTGAGGCAACACTAGACATTCTCCAGCCTATAAAACTTGCATTAAATACTTTATCTAATCATTCCTTTCCAGAATGACAGTTGTCTTCAATTCTTTCTTCGCTCACGTTTCTGTAGCTAGATGAATCATCCTACAGAATTTAAAACTAAACATCAACTACATTGACTTGTCTTGGATGGGCTTCAGAAGTCATAGACATTGCTTCTTCCCCAACTCAATAAAAAAAATGATGTTTAGTGTTGTTGATGTCATAAGAATATGAAATAATTCTATTCTGGAACAGTGGATCTTGAAGCAAATACAGTTACAAATAATAGTGTTTGAATATTAGGTTAAAACTCCTTCATGGGCAGCCTTCAGCCTTTTCTATCCAAAGGAGTTTTAATCCAATATTTACATGTTATTATGGTTAGTGTATTTGAGGTAATTACTTAGTTTATAGGATTGAATTCAGTTGTTATTACTAATCCACTATATTACTATTATTTAGTTGTCTTTTAGATCTTAGATTTCAAGATATTTGCCAATCTTGAGGTAATTCATTTTTTCTTGGTTTTATTCTTTTATCACTTTTCTCCTTTACTCTTTTATCACTGAAGCACACTTCTCAAGGCCTGTGTTCATGTAAATGTTTGTATTGAATCATTATTTTAGTAATTGCTGTTTAGCCCCAGGTCAACCTTAACCAAGCAAACCTATAATTAAAGCCATTCCAACCCTGACTATCCTGTCTTTTACAAGGTATCCAAGACTATAATTATCTGATGTGTCCTTTTTGTAAGACAGTGAGATCTGATTTGAGGTAGATCTGGCATCCATTTCTAGTAGGTCTAATAAACATAGAGGCTCCCTCATTAGATTGTCATTGTTTTAGTGTTGTCAATTGGATGTCATTGATTAATATCATCAATTGTATGTCATCTATGGCATAGACTTTTTAATACTTTGCCTTCAAGATAGGTTACTTTCTGACTCCACACAGTCACTGCAGTTATAGTCAATCTACTTCGGTAGTTCAGTTACAAATATCAATGCAAGAAAAATAGAGGAAGGATAGTAGACAACACTGAAAATATCCTGTCCTTATGGTGATAACACACATTGCTACGTTGTCATCATCATTTGTGTTGACATAATTGTTTTACATTTAGAAGTCACTAAGGACCATTTAGAAGTCACTAAGGACCATTTAGAAGTCACTAAGGACCATTTAGAAGTCACTAAGATGCTGAAAATATCAAGCAAATCAGGACACACACTAGTCACTGTTATAGCTAATATGAGTTAATCAGAAACTCTTATCAGCTTGTACTTCTATTTAAACCACATAATAATTTATAAGATCTTTTTTCATATTCAAAATAAATAATATAAATACAAATATAAATCAATTATATGTTTTAATATATTAGGTACAATTATTTTTATTCCCATAATATTCATCACTTTCATAGTTGACCTGGAGAAGATCTTAAATAGGTTACCACACTCTGTTGTTTGGTGTTCACTAAGAAAACTAGGTCCTGATTAATGGCTTGCAAGAATTGTATAGAGGTGCTGAAACACGATGAAAATTAGGAAGGCATAATTTACAGACTAAAATATGAAAGTAATTAGGAAAAAAATTAGCTGAGATGAGATTTAGTTCAAGTTTGTATCAAGATATAGGTGTCATTGATGAACTATTGAGACAACCACAGAAGTTCTGAGCAAAGATCAAGCCACAATACCCAGCATTTGTTGACTTGGAGTAGACCTTAGATAGGATACCAAACTCTGTTGTTTAGTGATCACTAAGAAAACTAGGTACTGATTAATGGCTAGCGAGAGCTGTGCAAGCTATATATATATATATATAGATTCTGTTAACAAGATGAAAGGCAACAATGAGTTCAGTGAGGAATTTGGCATACTGTTAGGTATGTATTATGGCTAAGTTCTTAACCCCTTCCCTGGAGTTTAAGACTAGCTGTTGGTAGGAACTTTTGTATTCCAATGATTTAGTTTGCATAACTGAACCTGGGGAATAATTAAAGAAGAAATTTCAAGCATGGAAACATAGCCTAGAATCAAGAGGCCTTAAAATAAACTTAGCAAAGATAAAAAGGTTTTGTTAGCAGAGAAAAAGACAGGGTTCTACTGCAAAAGAGGTGTAGGTAGGAATTCCATATGATGTACCCAATGTAAATTATAGGTGCACAAGAAATGGTGTAGAATCTCAGGGAGGCTGACAAAGAAGGGCTTCATAGTCAGCAGAAAGAGTATCCATGATATAAATTCTTTCAAACACCCAAAGGCTCCCAAGAAGTAACTCGTAGCTTCTGTCAATAGGTAATCTAATTATCAGTGGAGGAGGGTGTTTTAAAAGCATTTCAACTAGAGTAAGAATGAGAAGAAGAAAGGAGTGAAAGGAAGATTGTATGATGCTTATGTACAAAGTGTGATGTGCATGGTATCAAGACATGGGCATTAAATGCAAAGGATATACGAAGACTGAATAGGAATGAGTTAAGCATGTTCTGCTAGATGTATAATTTTAATGTGCACAAATATACTGAGTAAAAAACTATGTATGAAGGGAATCAGCAACAGTGTGCAAGAGAGAAGACTGAGTTAGTACAGGCATGTGATGCATAAGGTGTATGGCAGTTTAGTAAATAAGTGCCAAGCAATCCAATTCTGTAGAAGTAGAAAACCCAACAAAGACATGGTTGAAACTAATACCAGGAGACTAAACTTCATAAAGGAGATGACAAAGGTCTGCACCAAGTGGCAAAGTGCTGGGCTAAAGAAGCCCTATCCCTTCCATGAAAGTATTGAAGGACAAGTGTAAAATAATGGTGTGATGATATAACTCTTTAATATTGGGTGTACCTTATTTATATGAAGATATAAATATGTTATTGCTGCTTGACAAAGACATTTTACAGTAAATCTACACCAAACTTAAGATTCTGAACTTTAGATTATTTTCTCTTAGTATTTTCCAATAATTCTCTGTTAATAGTTGTTTTTTTAGTCCCTGTTAACCTCTCTCCAGTATGGCATCTTTTGAGTTTCTTTGAAAAGATCTTGTTTGCTTGATGAATAGGAAGTATTCTCAACATTGACAAGAAGATCACCTAATAGTCTTAGAAGGCTACTCATAACTTCTGTCAAGCAACTTGAATATTGTCTCTGTTAGAATAACTGCCCTTTGTTCTTAATGAAAATAGGAATACCACACTTTCTCATTTACTATACAAATTCATGCAAAAGTGTAGACACACATATTCATAAACCTATATATGCATATACGTATCTATTTATTATTAAATGGTGAGATCACAATATAGTGTATTTAATCTGGAACATTCTTCTGGAAGTCTTATGGAACTAAATTTCCAAGAAGACATTCTATTGTTCTCTGACTTCTTGTAATTTGATACAACACTCCATTTCTTTATTTATATTGAATGGTTTTCAATGATTATTTTGTGTCCAGATAGTGAAATGTCTCTTTTCTTTTCTTAAGGACCTGTGAAAATTTGTTGAAAGTACTTTACTCATTAGGTAACCTAGTTTTAATGTTAGCTCCATTAAGTACATTTATATGTTTTTCTTAACATTTCTTTGTTTTTGATATGACATATTAGTGTGTTAGTTGATTTTTTTAAATATCTATATCAGGTTTACCCTAATAATATTAATCTCTGCATTGCATAAAAATCTTCAAATTTATAGAAGAGTAGGATGAAATTGTATGACAGTCCTGTCTTTCTCGGGAACAGTAATGGAAAAAAAACATGTAATTTCTACAATAAGCATGAAAGCCACCATACTTGGTTCTCTATAGGTACAGTTATTTACAAAAACAATTCCACCCCACATTCAAACTATGCTTTCATCTCTCTTTCTTGCATGACAGCTTTTAATAATTGTTTTTATTGACAGGTACAATAAAGTAAAGTTGCTCTGACCCAGTTTTGATTACAAGTTATATAATTTCACTGCCTTAATATCAGCAAGCCTCTTAAGAATGGCATGAAGATCACAATATTTTTTCTTTTCTTTCTTTATTTTTTAAAAATGTGATGCTAAGTTAGAAATCAATATGGCATTTCTGCTGAAGTAATTTATAGAGATGGAAAAGCCGTGAAACTCTTGTGTGTTGGTGAGTCTTTACTAATCAGCTGAATGTTGTTTAGGATACTTGTATGTGTAGTGACAGCATTATCTCAGAAAATACTTTCTTAATATTATGGGGTGTAGGAAGAACTATGGTACAGAGGTAAGTTACCTATGAATCCAATTCACAATTCTAGTTTATGACGCTTGATTTTTGTTTGGTATGGCAAAAAAAAAAAAAATCAAGTATCAAAGCCAAATTGAAAACTGGATTCATAGGTAAATAGGATTTTTTAATGAAATAGTTCACTCACCAAATCACTACAGTTGACCTACCTCTTCTGCTGCTATTACAATTTACAATGGTTTCTTCTTTGAACTAGCAAGTTGTACACAACCTCCTCCAAAACCCAAGCAAAGGACTTGTATCTCATCATTACTATGACTATTACTATCTCTCTCTCTCTCTCTCTCTCTCTCACTCAGTCATCCTAATCATTACTAGTAAGAACTACATCCTTCTGAAATTCACTCCCTGTCGATATTTTTTTATTGGCCTACAAATGTTCAAACTGAAAGTGAATGAAATTGATACAACCAGTTTGGTAAGGCCTGCACATGTTTTGGTACTCTCTCTCTCTCTCTCTCTCTCTCTCTCTCTCTCTCTCTCTCTCTCTTTGACATACTAATTATAAAAAAAATCTACAGGACTGCACCAGGCTGTATTAAGATATTATACTCTCAACATAGAGTTAGAGTCTGCAGGATCAATCCGTAGTAGATGCAGTGAACTAACATTTGGTAGTGACTAGATTTTGAGATATAAAAATATAGAAATAGGAAAAAAGTATACAAAGTTCAAAGTTACTTTCTCTATTATCAATAAGTTACATCAACAGAAATGCAGTATTGATTTTTCACTTATCATCAGCCTTTTAAGAAAATGAAAATGATATAATATAAGTTGTGATCAATGAAATTCAATTCAATTCAATTTATTGGCAATAATAGCAAAATAGCTTCGGCCATGTAAGGTAAAATGTTAAAATAAGAACAATGTCAGGGGAATTGGGGGTTAGAAAGCAGTT
>JAOPUL010007422.1:65655436-65668704 GCA_027564515.1 Octopus rubescens
GGATGGATGGATGGATGGATGGATGGATGGATGGATGGATGGATGGATGGATGGATGGATGGATGGATGGATGGAATCTTCATAATTTTAACACACAAACTTCCTATGACAATCAAATTATATATACATATCCTAATATAGTTTTATATATGTGTGCGTATATATACATATATAAGCCAGCATGGAGAACGGAGGTTAAAAGATGATGATATATAATACTTTTACTCTGTGTTGTTCTTTAACCACAAGTCTTCCATGACCCATTTGACTTCTAATCAAAAGTGTTCTAACGGAGTCTAAAACTCAGACCTAATGAATCTAACACTGAATTCATTATCTTCTTTAGCTATGCTAAGGTGGGATTTGAGGTAGATTCGGCTGCTTTTTCAAACAAGTTTAACAACTACATTTCGAGGCTCCATCATCTGCTTGAAGTTTGATATGTGGCTACACAACAATAAAAAACGATTTTAAGATTGTATTGTTTTGCTAGCTTCTGAGACTATTTTATTCAGTCACCATGTAACTAAATTACCATTCATAGCAGTCAAAATATTTTATCATACTTATTGATAAAGGAGAAAAAGGAAATTGGAGTGGTGGGGGGACCTCCACCCTCCCATGCCATTTATTTAACCCTTTACTATTCAGATTACTGTGTCAAATATAATAGTTACTTATTCACATTTTATAAAATTAACCCTGTATTATCTTTGAGATTTCGAAGATATGATTGTTTATTTTTAGAATGACATTGCAGAGGAGGTGTGAGAAGCTGGATCTGGCCAGTTTGAACCTAAAACAAGTAGAATATTTGGGCCGGATATGGCCAGTTTAAATGCTAATATGTTAATAATAATGATATATAATATTTAATGAGTTTGTCAATATCTGAAAATCTTTCAAAACCATTTATATAAAATTCAGATTTTAATCAAATTAATGCAAACATTGTATTTTAACTTGTGTAAAATAGTATACTGCTTCCCATTAATTTTGTCTGAATTTCTGTTATATTTGGTAATGTTCTCAGAATTTTGAACCTTATATTTATTAGGTGTAGACATGACTATGTGGTTAAGAAGTTTTCTTCCCACCTACATAGTTTCAGGTTCAGTCCGACTGTGTAGCACCTTGGTCAGGAAAACCAAAGCCTTGTGTATCGATTTGGTAGATGGTGGAAACTGATAGAAGCCTGAACACAGGGTAATATTACTTTGCTTGGAAAGGCGGCGAGCTGGCAGAGTTGTTATCGTGCCGGGAGAAATGCTTAGCGGCAATTTTTCCGGCTTTACATTCTGAGTTAAAATGCCGCCGGGGTTGACTTTGCCTTTCATCCTTCCGGGGTCGATAAAGTAAGTACCAGTTATGAACTGGGTCGATGTAATCGACTACTCCCCTCCCCCAAAAAATTTCGGGCCTTCGTGCCCAGTATAGAAATCAATATTACTTTGCTTGGAAACAAGTAGGGGTTGGCAACAGGCAGGGCGTCCAGCCATAGAAAATCTGCCTCAATAAACCCTGTTTGACCATGCACATATGGAAAGCTGACAGTGAAATAACGATGATGATGATTATTATTAAATCCATGGGGGTATATTTTGTACTTGTGATGTTGCTTATTCTTTCAGTGTGAACTCAAGTATATGTTATTTGACCTTCCCAGAGATTGAATGCATGCTTACTAGCTAAACGACTGCACTTAATACTTAAAAGCAGCATAACTGTCTCTTGCAAGAGAGTATCATTTGGCAGATGCTACCATGCTCTTGCTAATAGTTTTAGGTCTCTGAGTAGTTGTGGGCAGACAGAGACACCCTGTTAGAGCCCACCATTGACACAATGGAACATTGTAAATGTGACAGAAGGAGAGAGGGCCTTATTAGCAAGTGGCTAGTTCTCATTTTAAGTACACTGAAGCAATGTGAAATGATGTACCTTGATCAAAGATACAACACATCTTCCTGATCCAGAAATTGAACACACAACCTTATGATTGTAAGCCCAACACCCTAGCCATAGGCCGTGTGTTTTCACATTTAATCCTTAATCAATACTTTTATGCACTATTCCATTATCTTGTATGTCAATTAAGAGATTTGGAACTTTAAACTTAAATTTTTTTAAGGTCAAAGGTTTAATGTTTTAATGTATTTTTTTTTTGTTCTGCATCTCATTATAATAATGAGGAATAGGATGGAGGTGATGGTGGCTGACAGGATCAGTAGAACACCTGGTAGCTTTGTGATGTTTAGTTAGGTTTCTGAGTTCAAATTCTACCATGATTGAAATTTGGCTTTCGTCCCTCTGAAGTTGTTGTTTAGTGTCAGGTAAACCTTGAGCCAATAAAACTATGATTTAATTCAGTCCATAATGCAGAACAAAAAAAAAAAAATACATTAAAACATTAAACCTTTGACCTTAAAAAAATACGGTGTCATTTGACAGATTTAGCTGCTATTTCTAGCAGATTGAGCAGTCACCTCAAGACTCACTTTCTTGTTCAGTCCCTCGGGAGTTAGTAAGTTTAGTAAGTGTTAAGTATCAGGGTTAAGTATCAGGGTTAATTTGTGTCTTCATCTCCAAAAGTGTGCAACTTTCTGCACAAGTCAGAAATAATTATCACAGAGATGCTAAATTCGTTCTTTTTTGTTTTTGTATTGGCATAAGAGCCCTCCTTAGATGCAATAACATTTTGAAACAATTAAACTGATGCTTTATCAATGAAGCTTCATCCCTATTGTATGCCTATGTGTGTGTGTGTGTGTGTGTGTGTATACACTCAGTTGCTACATTATTAATGCACTCTATGCAGTTTATCCATTGATACAATTATCAAGAACTAATAATATATTATTGTAGGTTCAAGTTGTCTTTCCTTGTTCCTAGTCTGTGGAATCACCTAAATAATATTTTGTTTCTTTCTGTCTCTTCACATTGTTGTCTCACTCTTGGATGTCAAATCAGAAAAATATATCTACTTGAACATAAAACAAAATAGCAGAGAGACGTAATATACTTAACTGAAATCTCACTGAAGTTCTTTAAATGGCTGAAAAACAACAAAGTTTGAAAGTGAGAAAAATAAAACAAAAATAATACATTCCCAACAGTTGTTAGGCAAAAGTCAATAACAATTGATATCACAGTGGAAGATATAGTATAGCTTGGCTGTTGTGTCCAGTGGTTTTGCCTGTTAGTTGGTTGCAATCAGTGTATGTATGCCTTAACCCCTTAGCATTCAGATTACTCTGTCAAATTTAATACTTATTTATTCACATTATCTTGTAGCTTTGAGATTTAGATGATGCGGTTGTTTATTTTTAGAATGATATTGTAGGGTATGTTTAAGAGGCCAGATCTTAACTAATTGAGCATAAGACAGGTAGAATATTTAGGTCAGATATGACTGGTTAAACCATTACTTGGTTTTAACACCTTCAGTTGGTCCTTGGCTCCCTTTAGTGGAGTTCATTTTCTAGCAAGAATTCAGGATAGATCTCCAGTTTGAGGACACTTTCCTCCTTCCCTCCAGTTTCAGAGGCCTTGTAAAGAGTCATGGGTATATTGTTTCCCCTTTTTAAGTAATAAAAAAACAAATCCATTTAATCTAACTTTCTATCTATTCTATTTAATGTATCAAGCCATCCACTCATCTAACACGTACAATATAACAGTGTTGGTGCCTGTCTACCAAATTCCACTCACAAAGTATTGGTTCACCTGAGGCTATAGAAGGCACATGCCCATGGTGCTGTATACTAGGATTGATCCTGACACAACCATGCCTGCACCTATGAAGGGATAATGTCACTCTGTTAGTGACAGCAATGTCTTGTTTTTATGATTTTAAATCCTTCTAGAGGGTTACCTTTGCTTTCTCTTGTTTTTGAGTTAATAAACAAATCCTGGGAATTGTCTATTGACTATATCTCTCTCAGTCACAGCTAACATCTAACTTTTAAATATTCCTCCCTTATTAGATTTCCTTGTTATCAAATTTCATGATTAATTTGTTGACTGATTAGAAATTATGGGATGGCTAAGTTAGACATAAATTAAAAAAAAAATTGTAGCCTCATAATTTACATAAATATTTAGACATTATCCTATAAATGATAGATTTATTTTATACCTCCCTAGGCATTTCAATACATGTTATATTGTCTGTTGGTTCTCTTTGTTTTTGAGATCAGTACATCTTTAATCAAGTGGATTGCATTGCTAACTTCTATACACATTCATGCAATTTCATTATTTCTTTTTAGATGCAGCCTAAGGGCAGTACTATATTTATATAGTTCTGTAAGAACATTTACAGGAAGTAATTCACTTAATGTCTGCCTCTACTTTTTATCTGATACACCTAAAAGCTTTTTTTCTTCTTTAAACTATCTTATCACTTACTCTTTTTTCAAAATCAATTTCTTATTCTCTTGTAGGTTTTCTACTTCTCTTCGTTCTTGGTGTTTATCATTCTTTTTATTTAGTTTACCTCATTAACAATAGATTTTACTTTAGTTTGTCTGTTGGAACTGATACTACCGTATTTTGGTTGGCGTAGTACGTAGAGAGTTGTCAGAAGAAAGGATTTACAATATCTTGTTTCATACTTCATGATACTAAAGTTGATTTCATCTTTTATTCCCTTTAGCATTGATAAATTAAGTACCAAAAATATAGTAGGCAGCTAATTGGCGGACTCATTAGAGTGTTGGATAGAATACCTTGCAGTACTTGTTCTAGCTTTTGGTACTCTAAGTTCTAATCGCTCTCATATCAGCTTTACCTTTCCTTCTTCTGGGACCACTAAATAGAGTACCAGTGAGATGGGGTTGGTTTTCTCTTTCACTCTCTTTCTTTCTGAATCAGCTACATTCAACTCACAAAGTATGGGAGAAGGGTCATGGTAGACAACTCACAGTGTCCCCTTCTCCAGAAATGGAGAAAGTTTCAACAAAAGCCTAGTAACTTCTTGTCATAAAGAAGAAAAAACAAACAAAGAACCCCCAGAAAACTGATATGCTACTGAAGCTATCCAAGGACAGTCTAATGTGCAGCACAAGTACAGTAATAATAAAAATAGTATTAACTAGTAGATTTGATGTGTGGCATGAGGAAACAAACTAGAAATTTTAGAATTCTTGCTGTAATGAAACTTGCAGAGTTGTTATAATTTATGTATTTACCTGGCTTTATGTATGCCACTGACTAGTTAAGCTTGTAATTCAGTTCTGAATCCAAGTTTTAAATCTGTTTTACTCAAGTTGCTAATATATCTTTGACAGAAACCTGCTTGTCATCATTTTATGTATCCTGAAAATGCCATAACGTGGAATTTTTTTTTTCCATATCTATATCAAAGACTTTCATTGTATAACTTGCAACTGTTGTCCAATATTCTATCATTTTAAACTACTTCAATGTTTTCCGATAACTTTGATCTTTGAATATTTATTCTTTTGATGTCTATTTAGAGTGACACTAACGATTGTATCTGTTGTTGGTATGAAGCCTTGCATTGTTATTGCACTTGCTTCTTTTTTTTTTTTTAAAGCATTAGTAATGTTTGTTATAACAGAATAGTTGTTTATTATATGGAACCTCAGAGAAGATGGGAAATGGCAGTTGTGACATTCATGACTTTCACTCAGGTATAATGTCAGCAGCTCTTAGAATATTGGAAGAATCAATTAATCTTATTGTCACATCACACAAATGCAACAAAGTTAAATATTCTTAAAAAAATCATTGCTAAAAGAAGCATCTTCAATATTACATTTCATTTTTAATCTTATTCCCTTTCAGATCCCCTTCTTCCACGCGTTGTTGCCTTCATCCAGGAGTTTCCCGAGTTCCTGCAGACTGTGGTCCACTGTGCCAGGAAGACAGAGGTTGCATTGTGGCCTTACCTTTTCTCCAAAGTTGGCAGCCCAACAGATCTTTTTGAGGTGAGAATGTTTCATTGCTTCAATATATTTCCAGGTTTTACTGTTTTTTGAGAAAATATAAATGGATTTTTTAATATAAATTATTTTTATATTCAGCATAATTTATTTTGACAGAAAGAAGGGGGTGGGGACAAAAAACGGTATTAGTATCAAGCTGCAAACCTAATTTTGGTTTATAAATAACATAGCATTCATCATTAACTAATGACAACAACATTTAGTGTTTATTTATTTAATGAAAAACTCCAAGATATGGATTTTTAAGATTACTCACAATATCTGTAAAAATTTTCATCCTTATCTTTTTATGTTTCTTTTCCATACTTGCATGGGTTAGATGGTTTATCACATTCTAAATCAGTTCTTATTTGGTGTTATTGCTCTGCTCCCCTAAATGGTGTGGTAGATCATATCACTCATACATTTCATGCTGGCTTGATTTTACAGCTAGATGCCTATCCTTACACAAATCACTTTACATGTAGTGTACTGGGTACATTTTTCATACTCCTACTCTAGAGAGGTTGTCTTATTTATTCTTGGTAAAACTAAAATGTTCTCTCTACTCTACATTGTCTCCATTCATTCAAGGTAATTGTGACCTAGAGGGTGTATAGAAGAGAGAATGATGACAGTAAGAACCAGGAGGAGAGTGTGAAGGAAAAGTGAGTAAGAATATGTTGGGAGAAATAGTGATTGGAGTGGCAAGAAAGAGACAGTGCTAGACAGCTACATGATTAATGATAAGAAAATTGAATAGAAAAAATATGAGCAGCATGATGAGAGAAGAGAGAGTATCAGAGGGAGTCAAGTTGATGGAAGAGTGTGTCATGGAAGCAGAGAAGAGTGTTGTCTGTCAATAAAGAGTGATAGAAGATGAAGTGTGTGTGTGTGTGTGAGAGAGAGAGAGAGAGAGAAAGAAAAAGAAAGGACTGAGCAACAACAATGAATATAGGTACTAGAGAATAAGTGATGGATTGCATTTGAGCTGGTTAATGTTAAAGGAGAGTGAGAGATGTTAGTAAAGAGTGACATAGAGGAAAGTGGTGGCTAGCAATAAAGAGGGATGTTGGTTAGGGTTATTGAATATGGACAGGTCTAATACTATAGGCCGTGTGATACAGTGAATAGGAGAGAGGGTATTAGATTATAAAGGTAATGAAGAGGAGAGAGAGAGAGAGCAATAGATGGAAACTAATACTTAATGAGAGACTCGATGTACAACTCAACCTTCAACTATTTTTGTTTTAGCTTCTTTTATCCATGTTGTTGCTTGATGTTGGTGTTTAACACCAGTTTACCATGGTCTAGCTGAGCTATGATCACAGACTCTTCTGTCTTTGTTTCCCATAATGTATTTGAGACTATATTATCAAGAATGTCTTTTAGTATCTTAGTATGTCTCTGTGGGATGTGATTTGAGGGAGATTTGGCTGCTATTTCTAGCAGGTTAAATTGTCATCAATAGTCTCCTTCATTGACTCAATATACAATAATAATAATGAGCTTATATGTATACAGTGCTCAGGTGCACTACAACTCATTAGAAAAGGGTAAAAAACAGGACAGAAAGCAGTAATAAGTCAAAAAAAGGAAGACAGTGATGAAAACCATAATTGCATGCACAACATACCGATTAAAATGCAAAAAAAAAAAAAAAAAAAGATAAAAAAGTGAAGAGTAAAAGAGCCTTAAAGATGAAAGGGTGCACAGGCCTCTCAGAAGTAGTGTTGGCAAATCTCCAACCAATGTTGGTTAATTATGTAGTTCCTTATTTCATCTGATATCATTGCAGAAATAGATAAATTGATGGGTGGCTTATTTATACATCTACTTAATATTGTGGGTGGCTCCATTCATTAATATAATGTGATGTGTACAACATTTTATCATTTATTTTCTCAAGTAACCTTTTTAGTGCCATGTAAGGTTTGTGAATTGTTGCATCTTGATTGATGTATTAAATTTATGATAAATAAAACCCCGGTTGTGTCTAACATACTTAGTAATTCTAAGACTTTTTTTTTTTTTAATGATCATTTGTACTGAACAACTTCACTGAATTAGGTTATTTCTAAGCAGCAATGGAACTGTATGAAGTAGCAATGGAACTGGCAATGGAACTGTATGAAGTAGTTTTTCAAACATTTCCAGTTAGCTCTTCTATAGTACATATTATTAAGTTCATTCTGGAAACCCTATAAACATTTATATTTAGGTTAAAAAGTTTTATATTTAGAAATCAACTCCATCTTGTATTAGATCCTGGTGTTACCTGTATGAAATAGTGCTGTGGAAATGTCAACACAGCAAGGAATTCCCAGTTTTAATTCCAGACACAATCAATATTGGTGGCGCCATGTATTGTTAGTTGTTTTAATGTTAACAAATGCCACTAATCATAGCTATTTTAATTCCCCATTTCTCATTATATTGCCAGACTTAAAAGCATTTAATTCACTTTTTGAAGTCATTGTCTTTTACTTTTTCATATCTGTGACCTGTTTTCCTTGCCAATCCTTCCACTCACCCTCTTTTCTTTCTCCTCCTCCTCCTCCCCTCCTGCTGCTGCTACTACTACTACTACTTTTTATAGTTCCAATTGTTCTTGCTCTCCTTTCTCTTTTTCCCCTCTCTATTCTCCCTTCCTTTTCTCTCTTTCTCTCTCTCTTTGTTTTTATTGTTTTCTTTATCTTCATCTCTTTTTCCTATACTTCATACAACTACTCATCTTTCTCAAACTACTACTCTTACTCATCCTTTTTGTCTTTTTCTTTTCTTTGTTTTTTTACCATCTTCATGTCTAACACTGTTGTCTGGAGTATAGCTTTTTTTTTCAAACATGCCTCCTTCTTCTATTTATCAACGTGCTAGATATTTCTGTATAAGAACACATTTCTTCACATTCAAGATTTATATATTTCTCCTGTGTTATCTAATTTTCTCAGGTGCATCATCATGCACTTCCAATGCTGGCATGGTTTGGATGGGTCATAATGATCTGACTTGATTTTTATTTGGACTTACTACTCTTCCAAACAAGTTGGTGCACCATGCCTCACTCTTACAGCTTAATTTTGGCATAATTTCTATGGTTAGATGCCCTTCTTAATGCCAGCCACTTTACTGAGTGCAATTCTCCATTCTTTCGTGGCAAATTAGACTAAGGGAGTGAAAGGAGATTGATAGATAGATAGAGAGAGAGGGAGAGTAATAAACAAGAGCGTGAAAGACTGTGATGAGGTGAACAAGGTAATAAGAATGAGAGAATGCTAGAAGAGGGAGTAATGGAAGAGACACTGTGTTAGCTACATACTAGTTGTTGGTAAGAAGATTGAATAAGAAACAGCAACAGCATGAGATAACAATATAGATGAGTGATGGTAAGGGGGAGTGAATGATGGAGATGGGCAATGGTAGGTGAAAGTTTAGATGTTAGTAAAGCTGCACACAAAAGAGAGAGAGAGAGAGAGAGAGAGAGAGAGAGTAATGGTAGGATGATGGTAGATAGTAGGGTATGGATATGGGCAGATTTAATACCATCATTCATTATACAGGCATTATGATGGATGTGAGGTAGATTGATAAAGTATGATGGTAGAGGATGTCTGTAAATACAGTTTTATGTCAATCCTTCTTGTCTATCATAGACCAAATCATCATCATCATCATCATTTAGCGGCCGTTTTCCATGGTAGCATGGGTTAGACGGTTTGACTGGCAAGCCGGGGAACTGCGCCCGACTCCAATCCATTTTGGCTTGGTTTCTATGGCTGGATGCCCTTCCTAACACCAACCACTCCAGAGAGAGTACTGGGTGCCTTTAACGTGTCATTGGCATGGGTGTTTTTAACATGTCACCAGCATGATACACACACACACACACACACACACACATATATATATATATATATATATACACACACAACGAGCTTCTGTTTAGTTTCCATCTACCAAATCCACTCACAAGGCTTTGGTCGACCCAAAGCTATAGTAGAAGACACTGGCCCAAGGTGCCACACAGTGGAACGAACCCAGAACCATGTTGTTGGGAAGCAAGCTTCTTACCACACAGCCACACCTGTGCCTAATGATTCGAATAATTCAACAAATCTGGAAGTTGCGAACTAATTTGTGAGAACATGTATTTTAATGCTGCATATTTTCATTCTCTTCTACTAACACCATAACTGTACAGGGTGGTCTGAAAGTCTTGTCACCCCCTACATATTGTTTTAACGTCACTGCAAGATTCTAATACTGATTCGGCAAACCAGCTCCTCCGACGAGGATGATACTGTGATGGGAACATAAACTGCTTCTTACAGGACAAACCGAGGACAGGACGACCCTCAACACGAAGGGACACATGTGCAGAGGTGAAGGCATCTGTGCTACGATCACCCAAGAAGTTACTACAAAAACGGTCTTCCGGACTAGGAATTCCCAAAACCACAATGTTAACACACATGATAAAGGATCTTGATTTGAAGTCTATTGTTCTCATTACTTTTTGGTAGGGGGTGACAAGACTTTCGGATCACCCTGTAGAATCAGTATTAATATGATCATGTGAAATAAGCCCTATGTCTTTTGAGTACTTGCACAATGTTTGTAGGTCAAAGTCTTAAGCTAATTTCATAAAACTTTTTCTCCTCAATTTTTACTATTTTTCTTTCTTTACTGTTATTGTATTTTTATATATTCCTCACCTCATTCTCTCTAATACATTTAAACATTTATTGACTTTATTTCCAATTACAATAGACTTCCCCTGCATTCCAGTAAATTTTCAAAATAACCAAGAATTCGAAGAGTTTAAAAAAAATAACAATTTTGATTTATTTATTGGAACACAGCTTTCAAAAATAGTTTCTTAAGTGCAGGCCTAGATGTATGATTAACCTTTTGTTTCAATTAATTTTGACAATATTGAAGAATTTAGTAAAAGAACTTTGTTATTGTTAAGCTGATGTTTGGAACATAAATTAACATGAAATTTTGATGGAAGGTTTTAATTCAGACCACATTAAAACAGGAAGTTTGTATCCTAGAACCAGGGATAAGTCTAGGGTGGGTCGTTATGAAAAGAGTCAAGAAGTTAGCATCACAACCACATGGTCTTGGGATCAGTTTCACAGAGTGGTACCTTGCGCAATTGTCTTCTTAGGGTGAGGGAAAATGTGTTTTATCAATGCCAAGTGAATGGAATTGGTAGACAAAAACCATGAAGCCCATCTCTCTCTCTCTCTCTCTCACACACACATTCTCCCTCCCCGTTTGTCTGTCTGCCTGCCTCTCACTCTCTTTTACTGCATCAAGGAAGTGGGTGGGGGAAAGATTCAGTTAATAGAATAGTAATCCATGTTAGTTTACAAATAACCCTCCTATTTGTTTTTATTTTTGCTGTGGATGGTCTTTTGCTCATTTTTTAATATTCAGTTGTTTCAGGTAGAAATACGGTAAAAAGTGTGCCAGATGAAACCATCCTAATTCATTTTTATAAGTACAGTGTATCTAGGACTACATTAGCCAATCTGTCATTAACATTTTAAAGATGATATTTTGTAAAAGCACTGTAGTTAGAACAAAAAAAGCTAAGACACAGGCTTGGAAAGACAGAAGGAAATGGGGCAATAGAGAAAAAATATCATACATCTAGAAGCTAGATATCGGGTACAAGGGGAGATACAGAAAGAATGGTGTTTGCACATGTTCTGAGACATAAATGAAGTGTTCTGGATTGCTAGGCAGTGTACTAGAGAGAAAATCAAGACATCATTAGGGAGAAGTGTGTCAATCATAACTTGCTCTTATGCTGAAAAAATGAGGCATAGAAGTGCTACTATAATGAACATTTAAATGTGGAAAATGCATAGGAGAGAGATAGAAAGTCTACCCAAAGGAGACCTAGCAGAGGGACCAGCAAACCAAATTGACAACACTATGGTAGATGGAGCAATTAAGGTTATGAAGGCAGGAAAAGCAGCTGATCCATTGAGGATAATTGCTGAGATGTTTAAAATATCTGGTGATGTATGGTATGGGCTTGTCACATAACCCTTTAGTGTTTAAACTGGCCATATCCGGCTAAAATATTCTACCTGTTTTATGTTCCAACTAGCCAAATTTGGCCTCTCACACCTGCCTTACAATGCCATTCTAAAAAAAAAACAATCTCATCATTGAAATCTTGAAGCTATGAGATAATGCATGACTAATTCAAAATAATGGGAATCAATAAGCATTACATTTGACAGAATAATCTGAATTCTAAAGGGTTAAATAATCAACCAAGTAAAGCAGGAAGGGGTCCTACCCAGTAACTAGTATAGCAGTATCATTGTAAATTGCTACAAGGACAAAAGCAGTGTATTAGAGATAGGAAACTATAGAGGCATTGAACTGTTGAACTCAGTTTTGAAAAAAGGGCTGTTGCAAAATTGATAGGAAATAGGATTAGTCTGAATGAAATGCAGTTTGGTTTTGTGATAGGAAGATGCCATATTTCTATTGAGACAACTAGAGTAGAAGTACTTAACTTAGGATAAGCCCTTATACTTATCATTTGTTGATCTCGAGAAGGCTTTTAACTGGCTGCCACACTCTGTAATATGATGGTTTATATGGAAACAAGGGGTAGTTGAATGGATTGTGAAGGTGATTCCAGTTATGTTTAGAGGTGCTGTTAGCAAGGTGAGAGTTAGCAATGAGTTCAGTGAGGAAATTTAGCATACTGATGGATGTCCATAAGGACTCAGTTCTCAGTACCCTCCTGTTTATTTTTGTCCTCCAGGATCAGTCCAGTCTTAAAATCCCAGAGGAGTTTAAGACTGGCTTCCTTGAGAACTCTTGTGTATGGAGTTCTTAAAGCAGAATTTGTAGATTTGGAGTAGAAATTCTTGCCGTTAAAACAGAAGCTGAAATTGAAAGGCCTTCAAATACACTTAGTGGAGACAAAAGTTTTAGTCAGTTAAAAAGAAAAAATGGCTGTGCTCAATATGCAGAAAAAGATTAAGCAGAAATTCCATACAGTGTACCCAGTGTAAACAATACATGCACAAGAGATATCTAGTGGGATCATAGGCACTGGGGGCACTCCGTCAGTTACAACGACGAGTGTTCCTGTTGATCTGATCAACAGAACTGCCTGCTCGTGATATTAATGTGCAAGTGGCTGAGCATTCCACAGGCATGTGTACCCTTAACGTAGTTCTCAGGGAGATTCAGCGTGACACAAAATGTGACAAGGCTGGCCCTTTGAATTACAGGTACAACTCATTTTTGCCAGCTGAGTGGACTGGAGCAACGTGAAAT
>JAOPUL010007422.1:65677565-65687685 GCA_027564515.1 Octopus rubescens
TATGTGTATATATATATATGTATATATGTATATATGTATATGTATATGTATATATATATATGTATATATAGCTAAGTTTTAGTGCCACACAAACATGGCTATTCTTTAAGAAATAAATATCATACATAGATATAAGCATCATACATATGTTCACACATCATACTCATGCATACATGTATGCATATATATACATATCTACACACACACGCACACACTCTTGTATATATATACACATACTACAACTATGTGTGTATGTGAATATATCCAATATTGATTATTTCCTCAAGCTGATTGTGACATAAATATTCAAAAGTTTTGGTGTTAGTTTGAATATAAAAATAATTCTTTAAAAAAATTTTTCCATTCCTTTTCTATTTTCTACTTTACAATTATCTAAATTACCATTATCTCTATTACTATTATCTATCTCTATATTATTGCTGTTATCCTTGTTTTTATATGTTTATTTATTATTAAAACTATATTAACCTCTGCTCATGAATCATGGAGTGGAGGGGTATGATACACTATGTATTCCCCCCCCTCCTTTGTTTTATATCTATTTTCCCCATGCTATTATTATATTGTACCCCAGGAGAAGGTATGTAAGTGTGTGCCTGAATGTCAGTGGGTTTCACTTGTGCTTTCTATTTGAGGGTCTGTCTGTTGTAAAACAGTTGCTCCACCAAAAACTAACCTCTGTTACGTAGCATGAAAAAATTATTGTCTCTTAGTAGTAGTAGTAGTAGTAGTAGTAGTAGTAGTAGTAGTAGTAATGGTGATTATGATGTGAAAGATAATAAAATCCTCTTTTTGCATGAAACCTTAGTAAAAATGCTTCCATCAAGGAATTAAACTTGCTTATGAACTTACCGAGAGCTTATCACTAAACTATGGTGTTTACTATCACTAATATCTATGACATCAACAACAACAACAACCACAATAATAATAATCCTTTTTACTATAGGCACAAGGCCTGAAATTTTAGGAGAGTGGGGGTATAGTTGATTACATCGACCCAGTGTTCAACTGGTACTTTTTTTAATGACCCTGAAAGGATGAAAGACAAAGTTGACCTTGGTGGAATTTGAACTCAGAACATAAAGACGGATGAAATGCCACTTAGCATTTTGTCTGGTGGCATGTTAACAATTCTGCCACCTTAATAATAATTATAATGATTCTTACAAATTTTAGCTCAAGGACAACAGTTTTAAGGGTTGGAGTAATTATAAGCTCACTGTGTATAAAGAAAATATTCTAATAGTGCATATAAACCCCTCTTATATTTGCGATAAGTGTGCTGACCGATAGTTTCAGATTTAGGCACAAGGCCAGCCATTTCAGGGGAGGGGATTTAGTTGATTACATTGCCCCCCGGTGTTAAACTGGTACTTATTTTATCGACCCTGGAAGGATGAAAAGCGAAGTCGACACCAACGAAATTTGAACTCAGAATGTAAGAACTGATGAAATACTGCTAAGTATTTTGCCCGGTATGCTAATGATTCTGCCAGCTTGCCGCCTTAATAATAATAATAGTAATTATTATTGCAAATACAACTCTAGCACCAATTATAATAAGTCTCAAACTTGTCATAATAACATATAGAACAATGGTAATAGCAATATCAATAATAATAAAAATAACTTAAGAGCAACTGTGGTGGTGGTGATAGTAATTGTACTTGTAATAATAATAATAATAATAACAATAATAATAACAACAACAACAATAAATTGTAAATAAATGTACTTTGTGTCATTTATTTATCTGCTGTAATTCTGTTTCTGCTTCTGTGTAATATTTTATTGGAAACTCTGTAATAAACATTAGTTGTTTCCAATTCTGTATCTTGTAATGGTAATTGCTATATGTTGAATAAAGAGAATACTGTCTTTGGGAAATAGTGTAATCTTAATTACCATCACTTTACAGATTAAACTACATTTTACATTAGAAGGAAATGGTTTTTATTCTCAACTTTATTGAACATATCATAAAACAAGTGTAAATTTTTCATTTAACTGCAGAATAGTTTCTTAGCAAAATATATTTTCCAAAACTGAAATGTATATTGGATTGTGTGCAGAGGTGGTTAGTTGTTAGATAAGGTATTGGATTCTGTTTGTTGTGTAGAGATGGATAAGGTTGTAGGTTGTGAGTTCACATCTAATGAAGAAATTACACCATGTTTAATGGGCAGAGTATCTTATTATTCTACATTACTTTGTTCTTTTTAACTTTCCAGGAAATAGCTATCATATCACCTGGGAAAGTTATGTGCTAGACATGTGTCTTGCCCAGGAGGAAATTTATCTCTCATTTGCCCAATGCCATAAATATCAAAATATTTTTTAAATATATTATTCCGTAAAGCAATATAAAGTAATATAAGTAACCCAACTGGGGTAAATTGTTTGTCAGTTTCTAGAATTTTAACAATTTGACCGTTTGAGGTGGGTGCAGAATATTAGAAATATGTTCTGAGAGATAATAATTTGTGAGTATTGTCTGGACTGATTTCATTTTATATGTTGTATCTGAATATTCCCTGTACTTATAATTGAATAGTTTATTCAGCTTGTAAGCTGTATCCATTGAATCAAATTTAATCTTATTTCATCTCAAATCCACTTAGATAGAAATAAGACACAGAATAGTAAATTTAATGAAACACCAATTTCATTCTATACATAACTCTGTTCTTCAACGATGATTGGTGTTGATCCATTTTGTGTAAGTTTCCTTCATATCTTTCTCCACTCTGTCTCCAGACAGTTTTGCTTCCAAGACTGACATCAATATATAAAAGAGGTTGTGGTATGATTGATACAGCTTGAAAGTAATTTATAAATGATAATTCACTATCTTACATGTGAAAAAAATACCATTCACTTTTTGAGAAATTTTTAACTCAGAGTATAAAGAGCCAGAAGAAATGCCATTAAACTTTTTGTCCAATGTGGTATTGATTATTTTACTTGTTTCAGTCATTAGACTGTAGCCATGCTGGGGCACCACCTTGAAGAATTTTAGTTGAAAGAATTGACCCCAGTACTTATACAACTTTAAACCTGATACTTATTCTATAAGTCTCTTTTGCCAAACTGCTATGTTATGGGGATGTAAACACACCAACACTGGTTATCAAGCAGTGGTGGGACGTGCGCGCGCACACACACACACGCACGCATAATGGGCTTCTCTCAGTTTCTGTCTGCCAAACCCCCTCACAGGACTTTGGTTGGCCCTAGGCTATAGTAGAAGACACTTACCCAAGGTGCCACACATTGGGACTGAACCTGGAACCATGTGGTTGGGAAGCAAACTTCTTACCACACAGCCACAACAACATCTGATTTCTGCCAAATTTCTGAAAAGTTTTGAGTTTTATTGCAAATTATTACAAAACATAACTTAATTCATTTTATTGTTGTAATATCTGGGTTTTTTTAATGCTAATACAGGTTGATGGGACTGAAATACAACATTTGTCCATATATTGTAGTGCTGTATTAATGAACTCATCTCTGACCTAATTCTCCTCAACTTTTCTTGGTCTAGATTTACTGCTTTTTTTATATTTGTTATATTTTATAGCCCTTTCAATGAGTTGAAATATTTCTGAAAAACCATCTTGTTGTCCTTTCTGTAATCTAGCAGAAGCTGTCTTCCATGTTAGCTATCAAAACCGGATGTAATTATTTAAATTATTTAAATTCCATATCATTGTAGTTATAAAGATAAGATTGTTATAACCTGAGAAGCACTGTTGTTGTAAGACCAATCAGCTGAATAAAGAAATAGTCTGTCAAAACTTTGAGAAGATCTGTCGATCCAAAAAATGCTGTAAATGCAGGGTTTCAGTTTCTGGCTTCACATTACAGCCATGTAGTGTTTGGTTGAATCAGATGCAGCTGTTTGTGAAATAGAAGGCAAACCACAAGGCAACAAATGAAACATCAAAATAGAATTCTCAGTTTTATCTGCTTTAGGACTTCCAAATGATATACAGACATTGAAGTATAGATTATTCCAACACAAGACATTCAAGTTCATATCATATCAACACAGTTAATAGTACAGTATGTTAACAGGTAGGGAGCATATAACACCAACATATTGTAGTATAAATACATTGTACCAGCACATTGCAGAGTATATCATATTATGCCAATACATTGAAGAGTATATTATACCAACACGTCCGCTCAAAAAGTGGTCCTAAAAACATCACTCTCCAAATATATTTGGGGAAGGGTTAGAAGAGATCAATTTTGTATGACCAAATTTATATGTAAAAGAAAAAAAAAAGACATGTTGTTTTGATTAACAGATCTTTCATAACAACTTATATTATCTTAAACCAATAAAAAAGGAATTAATAACAACTAACAGAAATATACCTTCACCAGTGGCTATCAAACCCTATGGACATCTAATGTCATATATCCTACACTTATTCAATACATCTACTTCATGTTCACTAATGATCATTGATTTTTCACTCATATCTTCATGAAGTCATAACATAGATTTATTAGTCTATTTGCTACCGGTCTGTGTGTGTGTATAATATATATATATATAGAATGGTAATCTCTAGTGCCAACTAAACATGGCTATATATATATATATATATATATATATATATATATGTGTGTGTGTGTGTGAATGTATACACACACACGTGTATACACACACACATATATATATATATATATATATCATCATTTAATATCTGACTTCTATGCTGGCATAGATTGTACAGTTTGACAGGATTTGATGAGTTGAGGACTCATGCTCTAGTGTCTACTTCAGTGTAGTTTCTTCAGCTGGATGTTCTTCCTAATGCCAACTACTTTGTTGAGTGTACTAGGTGATTTTTTTTTTTCATGGCACCAGCACTAGTGAGGTTGTCATGTAACTTGCAAGACTTTTGACTGAGTGTAACTGTATTAGAGAGGGAAGTGGCTTTGTGCTACTTGTTGAGTGTTTAAAATAGAAAAGAAGGGCCTGGAACAAGATTTCTGCTGTGGAGGCAATGCATGGCTACCTATAAGGGTGGATGTGAATAATCAGGGTGGAGCTGGAAAGAGAGATAAAGATAGTGATGGTAAGGTGTCAGGGTGAGCCCTCAATATACTAGAGAGAGTAGGAACAAAAGAACAGGAAGAGTGGGTTGATTGATGTTGGAATAGTGTAGGGCAGTGGTTCTTAATCACTTTTTACCTATGGACCCCTTGATCCCTATTTTACTGTATTGGACCTCCATAGCCATTCAATGTTTAAAAATCCTATTGTATATTTAGAATTAAATATTATTAGGAATTGTATAAAAACAATTGTTAAAATATTTTATGTATTTTAAAAGTATAACTACTTTATTACACAATTTTTAATAGAAACATATTATATAGACCCCCAAGAGCCATGTGGATCCGTTTGAGAACCACTGGTGTACAGGATAGTTAGGGATGGTTAGAAATGGTGTAGGAATGGGGGTGAATATAGTGAATAATGAACAAGATTGGTGGAATGGTAGCTGATGAGTTTGAGGGAAGGTTGAAGAGAATTGGGAACATGATTGGCAAGACAAAAAGGGTGAAGAGCAGCAGAATATTAATAATACAGTATGCAAGGGAAGGATGAAAGAAAGACTTGTGGGTGGTGAGTGGGTAGGTTGCAAGAGTGTGTGAGGAGAGCAAGATGTGTTTGGTGATAGAGGGTGAGGAATCATGGGAATTATGTGTTAGTGATGTCATTATCGCCTGGTTTGAAATTATCCACAAATGTTATTCTATCAAGTATTGCATTGTATAAAATGTGTTGTAATGGCTCCTTGTTGTAGATGCATAGTTAACCAATAAGAAAGTGTGGTAAATGTTTGTCACAATTAGACATAAATGGTACAACTATTATTATTGTATGCAAATTTGTAACCAAACCATTCAGTGGTTTGTTGTCTTCATTAAGACTTCAAATTTTTGCAATTTTCTAATATATTGTTAATGCCAGTTTGAGACTGGATATAAACATGCTTTTCTTTCTTTTCAATTTCATGCAAGCTTTTTCCCCAGCATGTTCAACTCATTTATACATATTGTGTGGTGTTTTTGATTCTTGTGATATTTTGTGCAGGCTGGTTCAGTTCTGTCTGATGTTGGTAACACAACTAGCTTTTATAGTATTCTCCCATAAACTAAAGATCATTCAGGGAAGCTGTATTTGTTACAAAATAAATGGTAAGACTTGATAATATAGAGCAGACCTAGTAACAAATTTAGACCACTCACTATGATGAAAATAGACCCTTGTAACAAACTTAGATTTGTCATCATAGATAATCTATTTCCTCCTTGCTGACACCTGACATTTTCAAGTTCAGCACTCACTACATTATTATTGAACACTATTAACAACCACTTTGAGAAGATTGCAAAAGTTTAGTTATTCTGATTAAGCTTGGAACATTATTGTTGCCAATATAAAGGGCTTCTAGGGAAATATAAACAATCTTTAATAGAGATAAATCAGGAGCACAGTTGTATTTTTAAACACACACACACACACACACACACACTTACATATAGACATTATATGTACTCACTCACATTATATGTACTCACACACTTACATATAGACATTATATGTACTCACATGTATGCATACGCATACATACTCACTCTCTGTGTGTCTGTCTCTCTCTCCCCCTCACATTCTCAGGTACATATACACTGGCATACTGACACACTCACATACTGTTACAAATACATATACATACTCTCAATTAAATTGTTATTCAATTTAAGTCTTAAAATCATTTCTGTTATTGAATTTGCGAAATGTTCAGTTCAATGTCTGTGACACAAATTGATGAAAAAAAGTAGAACAGAGGATTTTTGGAAGCGTACTAAGTAATGTCTTCCTTTAATCTTTTGCCTTCTTAGACAACTTCTCTTTGATCTTTCTAGCACAACGCAGCATTCATGATGAAATGATTAAGCTGCACATTATTGTTATTAAGGTGGCGAGCTGGCAGAGTCGTTACCGTGCTGGGAGAAATGCATAGCAGCAATTCTTCCGACTTGGCGTTCTGAGCTCAAATGTCGCTGGGGTTGACTTTGCCTTTCATCCTTTCAGGGTCGATAAAATAAGTACCAGTTTAACACTGGGGTCGATGTAATTGACTTAAACCCCTCCCCCAAAATAGCTGGCCTTGTGTCAAAATTTGAAACCATTATTATTATTATTATTATTATTATTATTATTATTCAGTAGTCTTACTTTGAATGCGTGCTTCCACTGCACTACCAACCTCATTTCTTTGTACCTTGGGTATGTGCAGTGTTTCATTTTGTTGTTTCTATTGTATTCAAAGTACCGAACATACTATGTTTGTGTTGCCCATCAGTGCTATGTTGTGTATATATGTGAATACTGGCATTTTGGTTATGTATTTATCTGCTTGTTTTTTAGTCATTTCCAAGACACCCACTATTATAGAGCTGGTTTCTGTTTCTAACATTCCATTATCTTAATTTCCAGGTCTATATATTTGCATCATTTCTCCAGTTCTTTTAGAGATACATTATATAGCATGTTTAGGATTGATACTTTAATTAAGAGGCACTTCCTTTATTGGTGATCCACAACAACAGTATCTGGCCAATTAGCTTTTACCTCCCAATATGTGTATATTGGCATATACCAAAAACATCTGTTTTCCAGGATGGCATGAATTGAATGGTTCAACAGGAGGTAGTGAACAAGAGTACTGCACTAAACTCCAATATCTGTTTTGGCAAGGTTTCTATTGTTGGATGCCCTTCCTAATGCCAACCACTTTACAGAGTGTATTTGGTGCTTTTTACATGGCACCAGTGAGGTCACCAAATAGCTTGCAAGACCAGACTCTTCAATTGAGGGGAAAGTAGTATTGACAGAGGTGGCATTATGCCAGGCAATGAGAGGTTAAAGTATGATAGAGGTGCAAAAATGGGTGTCTTGCTGTAAGGGAGATACATGGTTACCTCAGTCGGAAAAGAGAGAAGATGGTGGTGAAGATGTATCAGCTTGTACCCTCAAATTACAGGAAGGTGAATATAAAAGAAGTGTTAGGGGTAGATAAGTTTGTGAGAGTGTGAAAGTAGAGTGGCCGATGGAAATATATGGAGTTAGAGGGAAATGCAGTGAGTGTGGTTGCTTTTTTCATTCTCTGAAACCTTTTCTGTTATATGTTCATATCAGCTGTTTTCTATTGATGTTTCATAATGCTAGCTTAACTACCATTGTATGAAAACGCCCAACTCTGTCATACCTTTGGATGTATTCTTGGCTAATATAGTTGTTTCTTCACAAAGTCTACAATTTTTAGCCTAGATTTTAACCTTTTCTCTATTTCTGTTGTTGGTTTTCCTTCTTCATAACTATCTCTCAGTTCCACCTCTATTTTGTTGGCTTCTTTAAAGGTAGCAAACAGATTTTTGTTTTGTTTTAAAGTTATTTGTATTAATTTTCCATTGTTCTTTACTATATATATTTTGTAGTCCTAATGTGGATATTTTATAACATTTTCTAGTTGCATAAGGCCAGTATTTGTGCCAGTATTTATGGTAAATAAAATCTGTCAGATTTTGGGTAATGTATTCTAAATACAGTAATTATATGTCATGTTTTTTTGCACAGTCTTGTTAATTCATGTAGTACCCAGTTAAGAATATTATATCTATATTACTTCTCTATCACCACTGTTATATTATTACTAGTTGGAAAATTATTATTTTGTTGTTTGTCAACATTTTTTATATTACTAATTATTGTCATACTATAACTATATAATAATATTACTAACAGAAGAAAAAAAAAAATCTCCCTTCAAACAGATTTTCTGTTACTTATAAGGATATATCTGTAGATCATAGTTTGAACTTCACAGAAGTTTCAGAAGTTGTTCTTCATGTTCTTCAACAGACGTTTTCTATATTCTGTAGAACTGATGGATACTAGCGACATAAGTGCACACATACACATACATACTTAGCTAATTATCTATCTATCTCTCAGCCTGTCTGTATGTATGTGCATGACAGGTTTCTTTTAGTTTCCATCTATTAAATCTATTCACAAGGTGGAGGCATGGCTGTGTGATAAGAAGCTTGCTTCCCAACTACATTATTCTGGGTGCATGGCACCTTGGGCAAGTGTCTTCTACTATAGCTTTAGGCTGACCAAAGCCTTGTGAGTAGATTTGGTAGGCGGAAACTGAAAGAAACCCATCGGTTATATAACCTCGTGCTGGTGACACGTTAAAAACACTTGTGCCGGTGACACGTTAAAAACTCTGGTGCCGGTGACATGTTAAAAACTTTGGTGCCAGTGACATGTTAAAAACACTTGTGCTGGTGACACATTAAAAGCACCTGTGCCAGTGACACATTCTGGGCACCCGGTACACTCTCTGGAGTGGTTGGTGTTAGGAAGGGCATCTAGCCGTAGAAACCATGCCAAAATTGACTAGAGTCTGATGCAGCTCCCTGGCTTGCCTGTTTCCAGTAAAACCATCTAACCTATGCCAGCATGGAGAATGGCTATTAAATGATGATGATATCTATGTGTGTGTATCTTTGTGTCTGTGTTTGTCCCCCATCACCACTTGACAATTGGGGATGGTTTGTTACATCCCTGTAACTCAGCGGTTCGGCAAAAGAGACCAATAGAATAAGTACCAGGCTTAAGAAAATAAATACTGGGGTTGATTTGTTCGACTAAAACTTCTTCAAGGTGGTGCCCCAGCATGGCCGCAGTCTAATGACTGAAACAAGTAAAAGAGTAAAGAATCTTTGGTTGGCCCCCAGGTCTATATTAGAAGATATTTGCATAAAGTGCCACACATGGGTCTGAACCAGAAACCACATGGTTAAGGAGCATACTTCTTAACCAAAGAGCTGTGCTTGTGCCTGTGTGTGTGTGTGTGTGTGTGTGTATATCATCATCATCATCATCATCATCATCCTTTAACGTCCGTTTTTCCATTCAAGCATGGGTTGGACAGTTTGACCGGGGCTGGCAGGCCGGGGCCCAACCATGCTCCAGTCGGGTTTGGCTTGGATT
>JAOPUL010007422.1:65730060-65745265 GCA_027564515.1 Octopus rubescens
CACACACACACACACACACACACACACACACACACTCACACTCACACTCACACACACACACACACACACACACACACTAATACACACCCATAAACACACACATATATATCTTGGAGGCATGGTATCTGTTAGTCTCACTGGCCCATGAATCTGTGCCTGGAAAGTCTTGCTTCAGTCTTGTTCACAGAGCAACATCTGCTGTGACTGTAGAGATCCATATGTGAGGAACAGTCCTGGTTACAGTGATTTTTGTCAGAAGCAGTGTCGATCAGTTTAGTCCTTGTGCTGTTCTTCCATCAATTTTACTTGTTTCATAAGCAAGTCTCAACCTCTCCTCTGATCTTTTTAAATCCTTGCCTACTTCCAGTCTTTCGTAGGAGCATTCATCAGCGATTTCCTCCAACCTTTCAGTATTCATATAAAGAGACTTCATGTTTCTTGTACAGACAAAGAAGGAAGGTGTTGCCCTTGTGTTTTCTTATCAGAGACCAGTTTCCCATTCAGTAGATTTTGGGAGATCTTCCCATCTGACATGTAGTACAAGGCCCAGCCAGTGGAAGTATCTTTGTCACAATAGGAAGAAGAAGCTGAATATCTGGATGTAAGCCAGGTCCACCTTTTTGGCAACTTGGTTAATCCACTTGTTGTCCAGGATCCATCTCAGGCTGTGGAGGTGGAAGATGTTGAGATACTGCTCTTGTCTGGAATAGATACTTGGATATCAATGCTGTAAAGCAGTGTGCTGAGGATGCAATCCCTGTAGAGGGCAACCTTGGTTCTCCCAGACTCTTTTAGTCAGTTTGACTAATATTGAGGCCACTTTTCCAATATATCTGTTGATCTTAGACCCTAGAGAGAGGTTTTCTATAATGGCAGAACCCAGGTATGTGACCTCATGGGCTACCTCCAATCTGTAATTGTTGATGGTATTGGTAGGGAAGTGCCCCACACCTTGGTTCAATACTTTTATCTTCTTCATACTGATGGTCAAGCCAAAATCATGTCAATCTCTTGTGAGTTCATAAGGTGGTGCAGTTGTTGTTTGAGTGTATTGTAAGTAGCATGTTATCTACATCCAGTAAATCTCTAATGAGTACTTTGCTTACTTTGATTTTTGCCCTCAATTAGGACAGATAGAGCAATTTCCCATCTTGTATGGAGGAAAGCACCATCAACAGAGTGGGGACAAGCCTATGGCCATGTTTCACTTTACAGATGCTGAACGCTTCTGAGGATGTACCACCAAACTGAATGACATTGTTCATGTCTGTTTGGTATGACTAAACAATCCTCAATAACCTTGGAGGGCACCTAATTTTGACAAGGATTTTGAATGTGCCATCTCCACTCTATTCCCTTCTTTAAGGGTACTGATAGACTGTATGAGCTCTATTACTTTTCTAGGGGTTGTTGACTGCACAAATTTTATTATTTAGACTGTATGGGTTCTATTACATACCTTAGGGGACCATTGACTGTATGTGGTATACTACTTAATGGACTGATAAACTGTATGAGGTATGTTATTTATCTAAGAGGACAGATAAATTGCATGAAGCCTATTACTTTAGGGGTTGCATGGACTGTATGAGGTTTACTAAAAAGGGGATTGATAGATTGTATGAGGTCTGCTACTTAGGGAACAGATAGACTGTATGAAGTCTACTATGTAGGGTACAGATATATTGTAGGGTCAGATATACGAGGTGCATTCAAAAAGTATCTGACTTTACTTTTCCCCTCCAAAACTAATGCTGCATAGGCAAAATCCTTTGGGTGGGAGGTGACGCCAGCCTTCCTGCACATGATTGAAAATTTTCAGGCTGGTAGGCTGCGTCAGTTCCTGGCTGTTTATGTCTAGAGTACAGATGTGTAGTGCCCACTCGTCTGATTTTCGTTTTCAGGCAAGATGACCAAATGTATTAAGCAGAGATATTGCATCAAGTTTTGCCAAAAGCTTGGTGATACTCAAGCTCAAACCATCCAGAAGATTCAGCAGGCCTTTGGCGATGATACCATGGGCAAAACTCAGATCAAGGAATGGTACAACCATTTTAAACATGGTCGTACCTCAGTGGAGAGCAAGGCATGCTCAGGCAGGCCATTCACAAACAAACACAAGAAGTTGATTGATAATGTTCAGTGAATAGTCATGGAAGACCATCATGTGACAATTCAGGAAAGTGGGAATAAGCACAGGATCAGTGCATTCCATTTTAACAGAGAATTTGTGAAAGTGGAGACTATCGGTGAAAAAATTAAGTCAGACACTTTTTGAATGTGCCTCATAATCCAAGCTTTCCTTGTCAAGAACAATACACCACTTGTTCGACAGGCTCCCTACTCTTCCGACTTGGCACCATGTCACTTCTGGCTCTTCTCCAAACTGAAAACCATGCTGAAAGGGAAGCGATTTGAGCTGCAAGAGGAAATTATGAGAAAAGCGATGGTGGAGCAACATAGCATTCCAAAGAAAGTATTCTAAATGTGTTACCAGCAGTGGCAGAACCGCTGGTAGAAAGTGTGTGAACTCCCAAGGGGAGTATTTTCAAGGTAATTAAATAAAATTTGTGAAATGTACAAAGTTGTTTTTTTTCTATGCCCAAAGGTCAGATACTTTTTGAATGCACCTTGTACTGTATGAGGTCTACTTTGTAGGTGAATGACAGGCTGTATGGCTACTATATAGGGGACAGATATACTGTCTGAAGACTATTACTTATCTTTGATACTCTCATATCATCAAGTGTTTAATGCTTTTCTTGATAACCAAATGTGTTAATAGCCTCAGCAAAAGGTGATACTCCTTTTGTTATAGTGTATATGGACAATAATAGAGTTGAACCACTATACTCTACACTGAATCCCTCTAATAGCATTCTGAACTTTGTCTTAATATTGTTTTCTCTGTCCCTCTTCAACAATGCTTTGTCTTGCTATTGTCTTCTCAAACAAGTGTGTCTCAGTTATCTCTGTATAATGAAATGGTGATTCTTTGGTTTTTCTTTTATTTTCGAGGGGATTTTCTTCTTTCGTTTTTGTTATTTTGCTTTGGGATTTTTAAAAATCAAATATAAAAAATCTTTTCATTTGTGAGTTGTTTGTGTTTAATTTTTATATTTCTTTATGTAATTTTTATTTTTATTTTTGTGTGTGTGTGTGTGGTGTAAAGGGAAATATAATTTAATAAGAGACAAAAGAAAAATACTAAGTTTTGGTTCCCTTGTTGTTTCCCTGTGAAAGTTATGTTACTCATTAAAATTTCAAATCTTTCATGTGAAATGTCTTCTCTTCTCTTTTTTTGTATCCAATGTTTTACTTGCTTCTAAAGTTAATGTTGCATTCTTGGCCTCTTGCCATTATTATTATTATTATTATTATTATTATTTGCTACCCCGATTTTTGTTTTCCAGGATCATGCTTTTTTTTTTTCCTAATTTATTTTTTGATTGTTATATCTTTTTTTTGTTTTAATTGTTGTTGTTGTTGCTGTTGTAATCATTGATGTTATTGTCAGTATCATAGCCATCGTCATTGTTCTGACTGTGATAAAAACTAAAGATCATTAATATTTAGTGAGAGATACAAATTTCTTGAATATTCCAGAATTACAATTAAGTGACCCAACCAGGTGAGGGTGTTGGTGGAGAGAGAGAGAGAGAGAGAGAGAGAGAGAGAGATATGTTGTCTCTATATGTGTGTATATATGCGACATTAATATATGATTGAGTACTTCAGATGGAGAGGGAGAGCAAGAAAAGTTATTAGTGTTTTTTTCTTAAGTTAATTAGAAAAGATGGGGGTAAGTGTTGATGATGTTTGCAGTATTCCCAGGAACATTTGTATATCAATGTCTGCATGAAAACCACTGGACAGGAATGAATTATCCTCCATGGATGTCCAGTGTATATTAACTGGCTGCCAGCTTGTGGATTTATGCTGAGCAGCTAATATCATGTGTAGCTGAATCTATTGTTTGATCATCTTCTCTGCTGAGAAGTTATAATATAGCGCTGTGAGGTATTATTCAAGGCAAATGTTAAAGAGATTGGTTTTTATGTCTGTTTAATTTTTTTTATTGAAAAATTTCAATTTATTTAACTTTCTTGAAAGTGAAATTGGAGAGAAATGTGAAACAGAGGGGCATGTTTTCTAAAATGTGTGTGTGTGTGTGTGTGTGCATGCGGCAGGATAAATAGGCATCAATAGTTCAAGTCAGTGATATTAGCTAAGAAGCAGTGGAAAGAAATCAAAAGACTCATTTTGTTGGCATTTCAGCAATGACTGGTATAGCATATCATAGTCAACTATAATTTCACAGGAAATGCTCTAGGGAGAATGGCAACTACAAACGTTTCAAATTAACTATCTTTCTTAAGAAAGTTACTGAAAGAGATATAGCACAACATATTAGGAAAAGTATTAGCCTAGATAACTTGCACTTTGGCTTTGTGCCAGAAAGGGTTACTACTAATGCCAGCTTTTGTAGTGAAACAAAAGTACTTAACTAGGAGTAAGTCCCTATACCTAAAAGTTATTGAGTTGGAGAAAGCCTTTGGAAGTGTCCTACATTCTGTAGTCCAGTAGTCACTAACTAGAGGTCGAATGTATTTTAAGGGTAGTACAAGCTGTGTACAGAGTTACAGTCAACAAAGTGAGACAGCAATAGTTCCTGTATGGTGATTTTTATAGCTGAATTTGATTTAGAGAAGAAATTCCAGACAAGGCACCTTCTTTAGTGCTGGTGCCATGATAAATTCCACTTGGTACACTCTATAAAGTGGTTAGCAAATGAGAAGAATTGAAACTGATTACTCTAATAATTAATTATTTGACAACTCTCACTCTTATAATAGCACCCAGCTGGTTGCCTTTTGTGATGGTAACCCTTGCCTGTTTTTCAAGTAGACGATCATATAATACCACATGCCTTTGATGTTGCAAAGCCAGAAGATGATTTCTTAACAAAGGAAATGACAACAATGTCTTTACTTGTAACTCAGAGATTTTCAAATGTGCATATGAATGCACGTGTGCATCCCACATGCATGTGTGTATGCACACACACACAGCTTCTTTCAGTTTTTGTTTACCAAATCCACATACAGAACCGTCAGTCTGGGCTATTGGAGAAGAGGTTGCCCCAGGTGCTGTGTAGAGGGACTGTGGATAAGAAATGAACTATTACTGGGTGTGGGTATATAAATATATATTTTGTCTTATTTTATATGAATGTGCACATGTATGTGTATGCATATATATATAAATAAATGTGTGTGTGTGTGTGTGTGTGTGTGTGTGCGCATGTGTGTGTGAGAGCGTGCATGTGTCTGTAGCTGTGTTTGCCCCTTTATTATACGTTAGCCTTTCAACATCTGGCATAAAGCCACCCACCTCCACTTTGCCCTTTCAAATTCTCCCCTCTTATTAGCAGGAGCCTTTTCCTTTTTCCTTTTCTGTCTTGCAAGTTTACAAGGCAATGTGACTAGTACCGGTGGCACGAAGGAAGTACCCACTATGCCCTGTAAAGTGGTTGACATTAGGAAAGGCACCCAGCTGCAGAAACCATGCCAAAGCTGACATTGGAGCTCAACACAGCCTTTCAGCTTGCTGGATCCTGTCATACCTTCCAACCCATGCCAGCATGGAAAACTGATGTTAATAATGTACGATATTGTTAATAATGTACGATAATAATGTACGATATTGGTGCAAGTGCACTCATACACACACAAGAATTTATGTATTAAACTTTGTTCCACCTGATATTCAATATTGGTATTCTGTCTATTTAAGGAATTTAATATTTGAAATCTTCACTATTAGAGAACATGTGAAATTTCATATGAATTACTCTTCAATTTAATTGTGTGTTCAGTTTAACTTTTATACATGTCTCCATTCCTACTTTCTTTCTCTTTCTCTGCTTGTGTGTGTATGTATGTATGTGTGTGTGTGTGTGTGTGTGTGTGTGTGTGTGTAAAGCGTTCATGAAATACTGCAGTCACTGAAAGATGGAGAAATGAACCAGCTGTATTTGCTATGCAGCATATTTCTGTACATTACTTCCAGTTAATACACAGCTTTTAATACTGTGCATGCCATTCCAATATTTACCTGCTCTGCCATTTACAAATATTAATTAGTTAGATCATACATTCTGATTGAACTGGTATCTCACTGGTAATACTGAAATATCTGCATATGGTGATACAGAGAAGTTCTTCAATATGAAATTACAACAATGTTACTGTTGAAGATAAACAGGATAATAATGTTAGGTAGTGGATGTTGTTAATTTCCACTGCTTAGACTAACAAATTCCCAGTGTTAAATTAGAGCAATTTCATTCAGCCTGAAAAGAACAACTTACATTTTCCTTGAAAAGTGTCCAATTAGTTTTTCATAATCATTTTCTTAAAACAGGCTGCCTTGCAAGGTGACACTAGACATTGAACTTACTCAACTCATTTCTCTCCAACCACTACAGATCTTTCACATTCAGTTTTTCACTGACAGTATCATGTAGTTGATGATGATGATGATGATGGCTTTGACAGCAATGGAAGAGATCTTCCTCTTGATCTGTGTCAGCATAAAAACCATTCCTCCACATTTGTTAGAACGTTTAGTATTGTTACAGTCAATAAAATGTGATGGGAGTAAGGTGTTAATTCACACAATAGTCTCTTGAAATGTACTTTATTAAAATCCCCAGTGAAAGTCAATTCAGTTGAGCAAGATTTGAACTTTAGTCCATCATTTGACCTTTAACTTTACTTGCCAACATTTTATCCTGTCTTTGTTGTAGATAGTACAGCTTTTGTGGAATTAACATTTTGTATATTAGCATTTTGGAAGAGCTCTTGATAAGAAACTGAAAAGCCACATTTGGCTGACCACTACAACATCAACAATGATGGTGATGAGGAGGAGGAGAAGGAGAAGGAAATTTCATTCTTGGTTGAAAATTAGTTCCATTCTGTGCCAAGTGACTAATTGCTATTTTCATAAGTAATTTCGATATTTAGTCTTAAGTACACTTATCAGTAGTGCCCCCTGTTGTGGCTTCTGATAATGTATTTCTAGTTATGTATGTTTCTGTATGTATGTATGAGTGTGTGTGAGAGAGAGAGAGAGAGAGAGAGAGAGAGAGAGAGAGAGAGAGAGAGAGAGAGAGAGAGAGAGAGAGAGAGAGAGAGATTATCAGAGCTGTCAGCTGCCTGTCAGTTTAATAACTATTCAAGGTCTCTTCTCCGCAGTTTCAAACCAAGGATTGTCTTACTTAATTGATCACTAGAATTCCAGCCAAATTAATAGATGTGTTGTTTGGGAAATTCCGTACACCGGATCTCTAACTGGTTTCCTCTGTTGTATTTCATGGTTTCCAGGCAAACAATTCTTTGCACGGAACCAATGGATATTTTGAGAAAGTGTGTCTTTTTCCAGATGTATTCCCTAAACCACACACATTTTGTCGATGATGCTATTTGCTTTTATTCTTCCCACAATAATATTGATCTTTTTATCTTCTTAACACACACACACATATATGTGGATACTCATTCAATCACATCTACCCCCCCACACACACACACACAGAGTCTTTCATTGACTGTGGCCATGCTGGGGCACCGCCTTGAAGAATTTTAGTCAAATGAAATGACCCCAGTACTTATATATATATATATATATTTTATTTTTAGCTTGGAACTTACTCTATTGATTTCTTTTGCTGAATCACTAAGTTGTAGGAACATAAACACACCAACACCGGTTGTCAAGCAGGAAGGGGGACGAACACACACACACACACACACACACACACACACACACACACCATATACGGCCCTGGAGGGTAGAAAGATGGAGTATTTCTAATGCAGCACTCAATCCACGCTTTAGGTTGTCTACACTCTTGGGTTAGAGTCTTAAGTAAGATTGAAATTCTTCAGGTGTAGGAAATCTTGGTGTCACAACAGTAAAACCATTGTGTGGGTTTAGCGTAGAGTACAATATAATCCAAACAAGAAGACAAAGAAATACTACCAACTCTGTTTTCTACACCAGTTCGCACAAAAGTGGAAATTTACATAATATTTGTGGATTTAAACATTAGAGTGGCACTTCTTTTATTTTCATCTTTATCTTTCTTTATACTTTTTGTCCCCTCTCAATACAAGCAAAACACAAAGCCTGGCAGATGCACAATGTAAGAAGAGCACACCTTTGATGCAGGTCTGAGGACATGCCACAATAATGTTTAAAACCGCAAATATTATGCAAATTTTCATGTAGAATTTTTGCATGAACTGGCATTAAAAACAGAGTTGGTACAAAAACAATTGTAACTGGTCATTAATGATTTGATAAACTCTGTCTTCTTATTTGGTTTCTGTTTTTGTCTACGAAATCCACTCACAGGGCTTTGGTTGGCCTGAGACTTTAGTGGAAGATACTTGCCCTAGGTGCCATGCAAAATGGGACTGAACCCATGTGGCTGGGAAGAAAACTTCTTTCACACAACCCTGCCTGCAAACATTAATGATCAATGTGTAATAAAATTACAAGTCTGGACACAATATAAAGCACATTGCTTTACTTTCTGTTAGTATTTATTTATATTTTGCAATATTCCACTTCCTCATTTAATGTCCACTTTTCTTTGCTTGCGTGGGCCAGATGGAATTTATTGAGGCAAATTTTCTACAGCCTGATACCCTTCCTGTTGCCTAGTCTCACCTGTTTCCAATCAAAGAGGATGCTCATTTACAACCATCATATGATGTTTAGGGTACACGCACGCACGCATGCGCGCGCAGGATTTCTTTCAGTTTCCGTCTACCAATCCAATCACTTTGGTCAGTTCAAGGCTATAGTAGAGTGCCAAGCAGTAGGACTGAACCCAAGACCATATGGCTGGGAAGCAAGCTTCTTTACCTCAAAGCCATGTCTCAATGAATTAAATATTGCCATAGTTATTAGATTAAAAGGAATACTGAAAATATAATGTAATAGGTAACATGTTTACCCAGTCAACAGGAGTTGTGCAGTTCAGTCTTATACAAGGGCCAACAATACCCTTCTTTCAAATTAATTTGTTTACGTTGTGCATTTCTTTCAACTATCTGCATCTGTTCATGCAAGTTCATAGGAGAGATGGTTTTTATGGATAGCATTTCTTAATGTCTGATAGTATTCACACGACCACCTAACAGTGAAATGGGTATAGCATCTACTTTATAACATAGCATACTGAGATAAACAAAATAATTTGTTTTGTCTAGAAGTCCAGCATTAATGAGTGTTGTTAGTAGGGTGTGAACCTATAATCTGGTGGTAGAAATGTGATAGCTAAGTTGGTATGGAAATAGTTTTAATACTCAACCTCATAGCGCCCCCTGTAGTCTTGGCCAGCTTAACTATCAGAGATCTACATAGTAGTTGTGTTTCATGTTTGGTGTACAGCAGTCTACCCTGCATTAAGCTCATCATGGCTGGGTAAAAAGGAAGTTAAATATAAGCTGTGGAATACAAGAGACTGAATGCTGCTCTGTTTTGGTTGGAATCGATACAGCGAAGGTAAATGATACAGTATATTAACTAATGGAGAGAAAAAAGGTGATTTTGATGAGAGCCCTTTAAGAGAAAATAAGATTCATTTTCTAATTCTCAGCTCCTGACTGGAAAAAATAGTTATGTAAATGACTTTATATGTGGTAGAGCATTGATTGATGGCACTAAGGCATATAAGTTTGCAGTTACTAAGAGGGCATGCTAATATGTTAGGGATGAAGGCTTGTGATATTATCAGAGTGTATGCAATAAAGGAATGAGATGACACATCTTTTACAATCTCTGAAGATAGAGCACATGTTCAGTATCTTTTAGTTTGCTTTGTTCAGCATCTCTCTTTTATTATAATTGCCAGTTGATTGTGTTTTCTGATAACACTTTTACTGCTTGTGATCTTCAACACTGATGATATCATGGTGATAATTTAGTAACTTAGACACAGCACACATATTATTTCTGATCAAATTCCAGGAATACTGTAAGGAAACAGCCAGCCCTCTGTCACCTACTTCAGATATACTTTACCTAAAGCATATATCTAAATCATAAAATACTATCTCTGTGATACCTATGCACAAGAGAGAGGAGGAATCCAAAGCTAATCTATCAAAATACTAACCTATAACCTTAATCAGCAGCATCAGCATAGAAGTAGAATTGGCAGTCAATAACCAATTGCATGACTACCTGTGAAAAATGACTCAATGATCAGTTCAGATCTGATTAAGGTGGTAGCCTGTAGCTTTCTGATTCTGAAAAGGTTTGTGTTTAGTTGGAGGTTAATAGCAGCTCTTTCCCTACTTTCCATCCTTCTGTGTAACAGTGTTGTTACACAAACAAGGAATATATTAAATAGTACAGCAGCCAGTACACAACCTTACCCGACCCCTGTTTTAATATCGAAAGACTCAGATTTTTTGCTTTTCAACTACAATTAAGGCCATAATCCCAATGTCACATTGGTAGAAGAGGTTCACAAATTTGTGTAGGCAACCAAACTTCCTCAGAACATCTTTATTTACAGTGTCAAAAGCCCTTAAGAAATACAGAAAGGCAATGAAATGTGTATCTATGTGCACATGTTTCTATATCTGCCTATCTATCCATCCTTCCACACACACACACACACACACACACACACACACACACACACACACACACACACACACACACACGTATTGGTATGTTAGTATAGAAGTACGTGAACATAACTGAAAAATATAATCCTTTCTATACTAGGCACAAAGGCCTGAAATTTTTGGGGAGGGGAGTAGTCGATTTTATCGACTCCAGTTTGTAACTGGTACTCACTTTATCGACCCCGGCGGCATTTGAACTCAGAACGTAAAGTCGTGCATTCATACACCCCACTCTGAAAATAGCCATATTTATCGGAGAAACAAAAAAGGGAGAAGTCACCTACTTTGGGTTTTGAGTAGGCAGGCTGATACAGCCCGGTCATGGGTTGGTCCTTTTTCAGGGTCTTTAAACAGGCCTTCTAAACCCTTCTGTCCAAAAGGTTTTTGAAAACTCCCACATCATGTGGGAAACGTTTCCTCAAAAATTGATATATAGTGGGAGTTGTTCCTATCAGAATCCTCCCTTCTGGGGGTTTGGCAATAGTGGGAGCATCAAGACCCTCACCCATTGTCAAAATGTTGTCCTTATTTGCATCTACAAATTCCATCAATTCCTTTATAGAATGCCATGGTGGAGCTTCCACAGACCACATTGTCCGACTGACAGAAGGCTGTGAGCGCCTGGCGATACTCCAGGTGTCAAGTACCCTGTCTCGATCTACGCTTGATCCAAGTCAAAGAGACGAGCCATCCAATCAAATCCTCCACGAAGCTGGGTAAAGCACGACAGTCAGGTGTTAGTATATGATGGATGCAATGTAGATGTTCGCTACCTCCGCCCAATTCTTCAGTGATAGCTTCCTCTCGGCCCTAAGTGATATTGGCCACCCGGCTCGCAACCGGTCCGTCCGTCCGTCCAGCGCCCCACGATGCTGTTGGGCGATATGGATCTGACTTTCCAGCTGCCAAGCTACAGGCCTTCGACTTTTTCCGGTTAATTTTTGCTCTTGTCTGTTTTGTATTCCTTCAGAAAACCTACGGTCACCGGGATGTGTTTGGTGTCCCATACTATTACTGAACGTCGTCTGCATACGCTAACACAGCTCTCCCACTTTGATTGATCTAAATTTATCAGGACCCCCACCTATATCAGGTTCTTTACCCACCCTTTCGTATCGTGAGGTTGTTGTGAATAGATTTGCTTGCGACAAGTCTGTTCTTCGCCTACCCGAGTGTCGATGACAAGCGCCAACTTCTTAGATTACACCTTGGCCAAAATCTTCAACTCTGCATTTCGCAGAGTTACAAGCCTGAAGTTGTCAAAATCACCAACATCCTTGTTTGGGTCCTTTCTCAGCAGTACCACCATACTTCGTTTCACAGTACTGGGAATTTTTCCGTTCTGCTGCCAGTTGCAGGAGATATCTGCCAAATGAAACACACACACACACAAGTCTAGCATATATAGATAAAGCTCCAGGTCAGCTCAGAGATGCGTAGATCTGAAAGTTTTCAAAAATAGGCGCCATAGCACGCATACCACTGATGGCTATCACATTCATACCTGAGGTCATTGAGCAGGTGCTCCTGCTTTCAGAGTGACACTAAGTCATGTACATTTATGTAACCAATTCTTGAAACTAGTCCGTAATGCTGGGGTATCCCAACGTCACCCTGTTCTTGAATTTTTCTTAAGTTCTAACCATCTGAAGGTCTGATCTGAACTAGAAGTCAAACACTTTAACCAGAATCTAAGTCCACCAAATGGAATTAACTTACCTCTCCAAGTACCGAGTTGCAAGACCATTCACGTCTATTATTTAATGAGAGCTTTTATCATATAGTATTCTTCCAGATGGTGGCCGACCACCTCGAAACCACTATATCCGAGTCTATGGCAGATATAATGCTAAAGTATGCAGACATCACTCTCTTGTTGTCCAGTCCACTCAGAATGCTCCTCAACACATCTATTTCCATAGCATCGACTAAAGAGAAATGGGAATAGGGTAACCTTTACAAACCGAGTGCATTAATCAAAACAGTACCAATAGGAAGCCATTTAGTCACAGAATAGGCATCTGTACAAAGAAGCTATCTAGCCTCTTCAAAAAGGATCGAAACCAACTGCACTTGTGATATTCACAATAAGCAATTGTCCACTCTGACAAGTATTTCAGATTGGTCATAATTTATCGAATCCACACCGAAGCCTGATGTACAGCGAAGTCTCTCACCGATGTATCGCATGATTTGGAGGTTTGCTGAATATATTATACCAAAGATCATATAGATTTGTGAGCTTTGACAGCACTAACGAGAACATGTGCCAAATTTTAATAAATATTGAATTCTGCATTTAGTAACGTTGTCCGCCGAAAAGTATTTACAACGTCCCTCTTGTCAGCATTCTCCCTCGGCACTATCACCACCCACCGGTTCCCACATCTGAAAATACATACATTCCGCTGCTAATTGCGATAAACGTATGCCAAAACAGCTACGAACATGTTACTATAAAGTTCCAACGAAGAACCATCCAGTCTTGGGGATCCGCCTCTTGTATAGCCGCCCGCTCAGTTCACATTACCGCGCCACTCCTGATGTTAACTGCTTAGTTTCAGGTAACATCCGCTCATTACTATTCATCAGAAACCGAATCACTGTATCTCTGACGTGTTTCGCATAGAAAAGTATAACCGAATGCCATTTTCGTCGCTCGTACATCGGTCACGATGCCTTTTTTTATCATTTCTAATCTGCTGACTAGCTTCTCTTCTTGCTACATCCTTGCTTTAACAAAATTCACCATCTGTTATTAATGATAACACCTTACTTAACTAATTTGCTAATCTAGTTCCTGCAAGCTTTCAGTGTTTGAACAGCACATTCGTCTCCCAATAATCATACTGCTGTCTAAATGTCTTATCTACGTTAACGGTAAGGATCATAAAATTGTTGTTATTGTCGTTTAGCCTCAAGTCATCTTAGATGAACAGACCTGCAAACGAAGCCATTCCAACCGTGAGATTCTAGCTTTTGTCTCGCATCATATTTATAACAACATTATCTACTGAGTCTATTTTTAGCATGATTTTCAGCTAAACGAAAGCACGACATAACTACAACAACAAATCTATAGATCACGTGTAGTCGTTCAGCCGACATAACATAGATTAAAGCTAGTTTAAGGTTACACGCTGGCAACGGTGGTAGTGGCAGAAAAAACAATGACAAAGCAATAAAAATCATGTCATTATTATGGAAATGCCGTTGGTTTCCTCCAACATCTCAATTTCCAAGTTGAATCTGAAAATCTCTCTAATCGTATCTAAATAGTGAAAGATCCTGAAAGTCTGAGCAGAGGTGGAAAAGACCCGTCTAACATCTGTAATCAGTTGTCATTTGACAACTGTGACTTTCTTCCAAGATGCAATGAACTAGATTGGAGCGTTAGCACTCCTTTCTCTCTCTCTGTCTCTCTCTCTCTCTCTCTCTCTCTCTCTCTCTCTCTCTCTCTCTCTCTCTCTCTCTCTCTCTCTCTCTCTCTCTCTCAAACACATAGACATGCACACACACAATTTGATCAGGGGCTCATGTGTTACCAACTCAACCGTGAGAAGGTATCGGTATACCATGACTAATGATGAACAAGCAAGCACTGTGACAGAGACATCAATACAAATTCCTAGACAGTAAGAAGGTGTTTTCGCCGTTTGACTGAGCTGCAGTCCTGCAAACGTAGACCATGAACAAGCACCTCGTATCAGGAATGTCATCAAACGCCAACAGTTTTCTACCACCTGGGTAATTTGGACAGTAGAACGTCTACCCTTGCAGTATATAGAGGATTAATGGGATGGGGGTATGTTCGGCGATATATGAGGAATACTTTGTCGCTGAGAAACAACTGAGCAATCTCTTCCGGAGGATTTCCAGGTCCGGGATTATAGATAACTTTCGGAAGTCCTTGGTTGAATGAATGAATGAGTGTGCGCCCGTGTGTGAGTGTATGTATGCATGTTTGTATGTGTGCGTAAGTGTACAACGGTGTAGATGTATTTAGTCCGCAAGAGAAAGTTAATTCACTGCTAAAGCTTAAACCATTCAACGAATGTAGCTCGATAAAATTAGTACCAGAGCAAGTACCGGGGTTGATATAATTGACTAAAACCTTTGGAAGACAGTGACCCAGCATGGCTACAGTCCAACGACTAAAACCAGTTATTTTGCTATCTTTTGACGCATTAGAAAGTAATGAAGCTAAGAAAGTCAAATGTTTTATAAATGATTACAAGAGTAATATTTTTAAAAGAGCGTTTTTTTGTTGTTTTTTTATGACAGATTAGGGTTATACAGAAAATAAAACAAACTACAAGAGAAATAAAATGCAATGGGAATTCAGACAATATGTAAAACAAACTCAGTTACACTGAATACGAAATGCAATAGCATAGCAATTGGCTTACATACATAATTATGTGTGTGTGTGTGTGTGTGTGTGTGTGTGTGTGTGTGTGTGTGTGTGTGTGTGTGTGTGTGTGTGTGTG
>JAOPUL010007422.1:65749227-65759421 GCA_027564515.1 Octopus rubescens
ATGTATGTATGTATGTATGTATGTATGTATGTATGTATGTATGTATGTATGTATGTATGTATGTGTGTGTATGTGAAAGTTGTCATTTTCGCTTCTCACATGAGATCATCTGACCAACTAACCAGTGTCAGCCTGCTTCAATTCCAGTGAACATTATGAACCGTAGTTCTCAAAATAGTGAAATAAAAACTCCCATATTTGCAAAACAGCTAAAAGTTAGCAACAGGAACAGTGTCCAGCCATGAAAATACTGCCAACCTATGCCAGCATGGAAAAATGTATGTAAAGTGAATGTACAAACTTGCTAATGGAAATAAGTCATTATTTCTATTTAATGTAACAGATTCAATAACTTATTTAATGTACTTCATTCATAAAGAAGAGATGATGCAATTAACATTACACCACACCCCATGTGATATCATCTATTTTGTATACACTGTGTTGGGAAATATGTAATTAACCTCGAGTTTTGTCACTTTTTTCTCTCAAATTAGTCTTGAATAAATTGTTTTGTTTCAAACCAAAAACAAAGGCAATTTTGAAGACTTTCTCTTTAAAATGGTAATTACCATTCAAATTTTTGGTTCCAAATTTCTTTTTCTTCTTAACTCTACCATTCTCATTTTAATTTCTCTCTCTTCCTCCTGCCATTCATGTTATCCATCTTTAGTATTGTTAAATTCTCAATGACTTCTCTTTCATGTCTGGCTAACATTAAAAAAAAAATCACTTTCTTAACACACACACACTCACACTCATTCCCCCCTCTCTCTCTCTCTCTCTCTCTCTCTCTCTCAACCAGAACAATAACAGTAATGATAATTAATTCTTGAAGTCCTGTAGTGCTTCCTCTGTATAAATCTGTCTTGTTAGTAACTAGAGATTTTAATGAAATGCATGTAATCAAATATAAAGTTAACAATTTCATGAATTTGGGTGAAATTTGCTGATGTGATATAATGATTGTTAGTGTATACCATGAATGTGGTTTCTATGTGTCATTGTTGACTTTTACCTGTCATTTCCTTTCACCTACCAAGATAGGTTGAAATCAGTTAAGCTGATTACATATAAGTGTTTTCATATATATTTGCAAGACATCAATTCCTGGGGTTACAATTTCCTAATTAAATCATTAATAAATTAATAATAAAAACGTCACAAATAAATAATATCACTGAATTCTAACTCACTGCTTGCGGTATTAACCACCATTGAGTTTGCAAATTGCTGAAAAATCCATAGAAATTTACTTGAAACAAAAACTAGATAAATTAATAAATAAAAACAATAATGTTATAAAATAAAGAAATACACTTGGTGCAAAGAGGAAGTCTTTTGATAGGAAGTTCTTTTTAACTCTTTCACTGCAAAATGAAATTTCATGGTTATTCCTGTAATGATGTTAAATATTTACCAAAAAATAGAATTGGTATGTTCTGCAAGTCACGTTGCCTCAGTAAACTTCACATATCTCAATGAAAACTAGTTTCAAACATGACATTCCTCAACAAAAGATAGATTGGTATATAAAACTGCTTTCCACAGTAAAGAGTAATGAAATTTTGTGTGGGTATATCTAATTTTCACAATGAAAGGGTTAACATGAGGTTAAACTTTGTTTCTCGCACAGAATAATGTTAAGTTTCAGTTTTTGACCTCCAACTCCAAAAACAACACTGTTTGAGCAGTGGATTTGTACAGTTTAGAATTTGACAACTGTTGTGGATATCTCATGGTATAGGGTTTTAAGAGTTAAAATAGGCTATAATATTTAGATCCATTCTTTTTCTTCAGAGTTCAAATTCTGCCAGAGTTGACAAGTGTTCTTCAACTTTCTGGAATTGATAAATTAAGCTTTTTAATACTTTGGTTGATCCACTTAACTTCCTTACAAATTTGTGGATTTGTACTAATGTGAGATATCCTCATCATCATTAAACATCAGACGAAATACTTTTTGATGTTGCTCTTCTGCACCATTTTTATCCTTCACTTCTATACATTTTTGTCTCTTTGCTTACGGTTTCTTGTAGATATGCTCCTTACAAGCTTTGCCCTTATATATATTGTATACTGTATACTTTACATGAGATAATCTCATCATCATCATCATCATTTTAACTTCCACTTTACTATGCTTGAGTGGGTCAGATATAATTTGATGAGGCAGATTTTTTTATGACTGGATGCCCTTTCCAAGTTACAACTTAATTTTCTACTTATTCTGTGTTTTTCATTTCTTTCACTGTCTTTAGAGTAATTTAAGAGTGAAACATCAGCTTCAAATACATGAATACACACATACATATTTAAACATATCTAATGGGTGAGAACATCTAGTTGTTATAAGACCTACTAAAGATGTCAATAGTTTAGTGATATGTGTGTGGTGGTTACGTCACCTATTTAGAAATAAGTTTTATGTATCATTTATGTAGATCAGTGTGAATACGTGTACAAATATAATATCAGAAGGCGTTAATAAATATAATATCAGAAGGCATTAATATTAAAGTGTTTATTTGGTGAATGTGCATTTAAGTTGACAAGTAGGTTTTTGAGCAAAGGATATTAATAGAGTCAGAGCGAGTTGGGCCAAAGTTGGCTGTTGGTGAAAAAGGTTGAGTTGTTAAGTTAGTGGAGAGGATATAGATGTCCTGGTGTGGAGACTCGATGGCTGCTAAAATGATGTACACAGTACGGCGGTTCCAAGCTAACTGAAAACAAGACGCGGCTTAACTAGCAGTGAAACTGCCTTTTCATACACATAGCTCTGATTGGTTGACACAGCCGCTGTATGACTGTGTCATCTCATTATAGCTGACACCACTACAATAGTATGATCTATCATAACAACTATTCTTCATCATAATGTATTAGAATGTCAGAATTGTCTGTCTATTTATGTAGAAGCTACTTTGTGTAGCTGCAAAAATTTCATTTAACAATTTCTGTACTGTTTTTAAAATACATATCACATACTGAGGTCTATATTTTAGTACAGTATGTCCACAGTAGCAGCAGGTATGTATAAAACTTATTTTAACCATGTTCTAGCTTTGTTCAGCTAAATTTTTGTCATAAGGATATTTGACATGGACATCTATTGAAATGTTTGTCATTAATTATTATGCTGCACTCCAGTCCTTTTAATTAACTCACAATATTTTACAATTCTTCCCACTAAGCTGAAAAATTGCTAATCAAGGTTTTTGACATATTTTTCTTCATTCTTCTGACTGTGAACTATCAAACCCCTTTGTTAAATATTCACAGTAAGTCATACTCCTTGTTGGTCATGTGCTTCTAAAAATTTGAAATATTTTTCACCAAACCTGTGCAATGGGATCATAGCAACCTTGTCTACTTCAACCGTATAAAAAAAAAAAGGAATCTGTCACTTTACAAATCATGAAAACCCCATTGTATCTCTTCCTAAATAGAGCTCTTGTGATCACTCCAAATGCTAAGCCTCTCCTACCGAGATCTCTCCTACTGAACACACATAATATATATATTATGCTAACAAATATCAGGTGTTACAATCTACACCTACCTGTGCCTGTGACATGGTGGCAATTACAGCATTTCTAGTTACACTGAGAAGTAATAATGAATGCACAAGTGTCACTATAGTCACACTTGTCAAACATTACCACACTACATCTTTCAAACTGACAGATGTCACATGTCATGTTTCAATGATAAATGTTGTGTCACATCATGTGTCACAGTGAAAGATCTCTCAGTAATCACATGTGACCTCTAACAAAACAACAACAAACAAACAAACAAACAAAATATTAATATGAAATTGAGAGTTATGACTTCATCACATATTTCCTGTTTTCAATTATATTGCTCTTTATTGTTCATATTTAATCCACAACATTATTCATTCACAATGAGAATTCCTGTAGTTTTACAGTTAACATTTTCTCTAATTCATGTCATGTGGCTGGTTATGTCTGAAACAGTTATAGTTCTGCTTCTATCTTCTGAAGTTACCTTTGTACACATTTGAAGGAAGCAGTATCTATGACTGTTAGCATGCATCAAGTGTATTTTAATCTGCACTGAGATGTTATTGACCAGATTTCTTGTTGACGTCAAGGTTATACTGCAACTAAATTATACAATGGCAGTGATGCAGTGTTATTGAAATCCCAGACACTTTACTGTTTCTGACAAGGCAAAGAGTCCATTTATATGATGTGCTGTTGTATTCTTCAGAATTACTCTACAATCACTTTCTAACAACTTTATTGAGTGTGTATTTTTGGGTTTTCTTTTATCCTTAATTGTTTATAATTTTTCCTTCAACTTTTTACCAGGTTTTAGTTTTGTTTTTATTTTGTTTAAATTGTGCTGCCCCCCCCACCCCCGCCTAACTAACTCAAGTTACATATTGGCTGTTTTTGGCAAACAAATATTGGCTTTTGTAAGAAAAAAATAAATAATAGAAATCTTGTCTCTGTAGTCAATTGACTGAGACTGGAATGAGCAAGTGACTGACTCCTTGATTAGCTGGTTGTTTGGTTGGGTTGGCAGCTAGTAAAATAATAAAGTTGCTTTGATAATGCCTATTAAAGAATTGACTTGCTTTTGCTGCATCATAAGCTGCAGTGAAGGGATGTCAGGCACCATGTTCAATCAAACGAAACTCCTACCCTACCAACCTGCCTCCATACAAATAACATTGCCAATGCCAAATACACTTTTGCTGCTTCTGCTAAGAAAACTACTCCTCTAATAATGATTGCCATAGCATCCTCAACCTGAATAACTATATCTATGTTCTTGTTCTTTCTCTTTCTCATATACATATATATATATGTGTGTGTATGTGTGTATATATATATGTGTGTATGTGTATATATATGTGTGTATGTGTATATATATTATATATATATATATATATATATTATATATATCATCATCATCATCATCATCATCCTTTAACGTCCGTTTTTCCATGCAAGCATAATAAATAAGTTCATCACCAATATGAAGTATCTGGGCATCTTCTCCTTCACTTGTTCAATGTCTTCATTTCATTTTCTTCTAACAGTCATCCCTTCTTTTTTTTTTTTTTTTAATATCTCTTTATTTATCTTTTATATTCCTTACTTCATCTTTTATTATGTCTCTAATCCAAGCTGGATCTCCTTTCCATTCTTAACACTTGTGCCTACTTATTCTACTTGAAAATGTCTTAAGTAGGCAGCTTGCAATCAATGTAAAGATCCTTGGTCAAAAATAAGAAAATTGTATGTGTGTGTGTGTGTGTGTGTGTGTGTGTGTGTGTGTGTGTGTGCGTGTATGTGTTTATGTGAGTGTGCATATGGGTATGTGTATCAATACATGTTTCTGTATATGAAAGAAGCTGAAAAAAAACTCATTCTATGTGTGTGCATGGATGTACATGTGAGTGATCTCTCCCCCTCCACTCTCTCTCTCTCACACCCCCCCCCACACACACACGCGCATGCGTGCGTGGGAGAAACTGCTTTTCTTTTAGACATTAGTTAAATACACGATTGTGTTCTAGTTTATCTTTCTTATCAAGATTTTTTTATATCTCCATATGAGTGTCTTCCAGTTTGTTTGTTGGAACAGTAAGGATCCTAAACCCATTAACATTTCTTGCCTTCAGTTTTCTTTGTGTGATGTTTGTTGGTTATATATAACTATATGGTTATGTCTCATCACTGCTCCTCTGTGTGTGTGTGCGTGTGTGTGTGTGTGTGTTGGTTGGTGTTAAGAAGGGCATCCAGATGCAGAAACCATGCCAAAATAGAATGTGAGTTGGACATGGTTCCCTTGACCATGCTTAGGAGGGCAGTAATTCTGAATAAGAAGTAGATAAGGCTGTAACGACCCATCCAACCTGTTCCAGTTTAGAAACTGATGTAAAATGACAATGATTGTGTGTGTGTGTGTGTGTGAGAGAGAGAGAGAGAGAAAGAATATGTGTGCATGCATATATACATGTCCATATGCATTCATTTATGTCCATAAAGATAGATAGATATGAACATAATAATGATAATAATAAGGAATTGATATGAGGGCAGAGCAGGCCCCAAAAACTGCTCTATTGGGGACATCTAGGATTTTGAGATTGGTGCTTGGGTATTGAGTATCTTCCCTGATAGTTAACATCCAAATACCAAGTCTTATAATTTGTGGTAAGAGACCCTGTGAGACCTCTGACAACAGTTGCTGTCTGCTCTTACAGAATCAACCAGAGTAAGTAAGACTGAGAGCTCTGAGAAGTAAAATATAATAATAATAAAAGTAATAAAAGCTAGAAGGCCTGATTTATTTGTAGTAGACAAAGAGAATAGAAAGTGCCAGGTAATCGACTTTACAGTCCCAAATAATGAGAAAGTCAATATGAGAGGTATAGAGAAAATAGCAAAGTACCAGGACCTAGCCATTGAGTTACCTAGGCTATGGAAAGTGCAGATAAAATGTATCCCTGTAGCTATAGATGCATTAGGAACTATTCCTACATATTTGAACAGATGGATAGAGGAAATAGGCATAAAACCTAATTTAGTACAGTATTATTAGGGACAGCTAGGATACTTAGGAAGGTTTTTGGTATCTAAGGTTATTTGTTGTAGCCTGATGTTAGGAATTTTTTCCAACAGTCTAACCTGTTGTGCATAAATGAAATAATAATAATAACAACAATAATAATATGGTTAGTGCAGTAGAGTAATATAGATATATTTGACAAAGCTGAAAAGTTCAGGCTTACAATTTATTATAGTTCCAGCTATTGAATCTTCAGAATTGTAATGAAGAACTATTGAAAAAATATTGAATAAATTATATAAAATTGAAGTTGAAGAGGAAGTGGGAAGAATGATGAGTCAGGGAAGGGGGTCTAGTTGTCAATGATGTAATGTATAGGACAATCTAAAGAAGTGTATATTAAGTTTATTGATGCAAACTGTTTAATTATTCCGAGAATAGTTGGTTTGAAAGAAATCAGTTGTGTATAAATGTAGTTTTCATGTAATCATAATAGTTATGTAAGAAAACTGTTGTCTGGCAATGGGAATCACTATCATTATTTTCATGTCTTTGGTTTGATAAACTAACTGTTTGAAATATCTGATCGTTCAAAATCAATTCTGTCATATTTAAAATATTGAAATATTGAAAGAGAGAGAGACATGAAATGTTTAATTAATCAGAAATCAGTGGTGTATAGCATGATTTTTATATAATTGTAATTGTTATGTAAAAAAAAAAAGAGAACAATGTTTGGAAAGGTGAAATCACTCAAACTGTTTGGTTTAATAAACAGTGTGAAATGTCTAAGCATTGGCCAACATTTATGCATACTACTCTGAATGGAAGATCAGAATAGAGAGATTGGAAAGCCATATTTCTTATGATTCAGAAATGCAAAACATCCATAAGATGCTGGAATGATTACTCAGCTTGGTAAAACATATTAATTTCTGTTTAATGTAATACTTTAAATTATTATTTTTAAGACTTCAAATAAATGTGGACAAACTTGTATCTGTGCTTTTAAGTTGATTGTGAAATGTGTAAAGCTGTTGACTGTAACACATGACTTGAATGAATTTAATGTTAATCCAATGTATGACTTAGAAACTATTTCTGATTTTGCTGTAGCTCAGTAAATAATCTCTTTAGAAATACATCTATGGTCAAATGGACATTCATTTGGGTGAGTGCAATTGCAAGTTTGTGAACATTTAGTTAATGAGGAATTACTGAATTTGATTCAATTCACTCCTGTTGGATAAAGATTGTGTCAAATTAACTGCAGTAGAACAAGTGATATAATACTTATGATGAAAGGGATAAATGTTTTACTTAAAAGGGTAGAAATTTGTTGGTTAAATGAAGGATTAAACAAGGTAGTATTTTGTTTTCCTCTTCTATTTCTGTGGGAGTTGTGAGATGTTTTCACATACATTTTTGATGAATCTGCTTTGTACTAATACATCATTATAGTACTTAGAAACATAATTTTATTATGAGAAAAGCTGAAGAAGCACAAGGAAATATTTTGAACATGATTAAAATATTGTGTGGGTAATTAAAGAATCTATGCATGTAGTGGAGTGATTTTGTAAGTCTTCTAAAAGGAGAAACCATGGAGTTTAGGTTAAAACTGGCACCAAGAATGTTCATGATCTTAAGACAACACTTGACTGTAATTTTTAAGCTTAGTTCATTGAAAAAGTTTGTAATTCTTTCCTAAATTTCTTAATTTCTTGATGGATGGTGCTCCAGTTGATAAATAGACTGCCGTCTTTATAAAAACTTCCAAGAGTATAAGGAATATCATCATCATCTGTTAATGTCCATCTTCCATGTTGGCATGGGTTGGATGGTTTGACACACTCCATAGGTCAGAGGACTGCATCGTGTTCCAGTGTTTGCTTTGGTTATGGTTTCTATGGTTGGATACCCTTTGTAATGCTCAGCATGACTAAGATTGCCATGTATCCTACAAAATTAAGATTTCCATCAACTGAGTGGGGTGACAGTACAGAGGGAAGCAACTTTATGCTAGGTGATGAAAGGTGAGAGTATAAAAGTATGGGCCAGAGCAAGTGTCTTGCTATTGAAGATATACATGATTGCTCACATTATACAAGAGTGGGTGGAAGTAATTGTTGTGGAACTGGAAATAGAAAAAAAAAGATGGTAGTGATGCAGCACCAGCATGGGCCCTGGACAGCAGGAGGACAGGAAGTAAGGCTGGACAGAGTTAGCAAGATTGTATGGAGAGAATGAAGGCTGGCAAAAAATGAGTCAGGGGTGTTAATATATATTGAATGATGAAGAAGGGTGAAGGCATGGGAGTATCTGATAAATGTATGTGATGGTAGTTATGGGAAAATACCTGATGACTAGAGATTGGGAAGAATATTGGGGAGGGGGGTAATTGTAGTGAATAGTGGAGGGTAACCAATGATACATATGAGTTGGGGAGTAGGTGCTGTTTGGCAGTACTGCAGGATGAAGAGTAATAGGATCGAGAGAAAAAGATGTCATGTGGGTGGCTAGATTACAAGAATGTGAGTGGAAAGAAAAATGTGGTGCAGGGTGAGAGAAATGTGTGGTGATACAGCAAATGAACAGGTATTGTTTGAGTGGAGAGTGAATGATAATTTGGTAGCATAGAAGGAATTTTGAAATGTCGATGGTTTAGGGTATATTATTGAACAATGTTGCTTACTTCAATGAAATCCTTCCATCTGGTGCTATTTGAATTTTTTTTTTCGTTTTTTTTTTCTATCCATATACTATTATCATAAAATAAAAGGAATTTCCTAGTGTGTAGAGTATTAATTTCAGAAGCAAGTGAGAGACTATATCTAGAGGGAGAATACACATGTGGAATTACGTCTGTTCTGAAAATATGTTAGAATCTAGTTTTATAGAGCTTCTAAGTCTATAGCAATAAAGTGACAATGATTATAAGAATCAAACACTGACAATAGGTACTTAACAATGACAATAACTGGCCTACCAATACTGAAAGAGAAGAGGAAAAGGAATGATGACACCAATGTATACATTGTTGTAAATAAGTAACCAAAAAAAATAAATAAAAGAAAAATGGAAACTAAAATTGACTTATGGCTGAACAATGTCATGAGTTCAAAGTCAACTTAAATGAATACAACAGGCCCATATATCCCTAAGCTCAATACAAAAGAAAAAAAGAGAGGAGAAAAAAAAAAGAAAATCTGAGGCCTATAAGAACTGAATACAAACTTTAAATCAGTTGCAGTGGGTCTGTCTGTAACCAGGTCACAATTCTATGACAAAGACGTTGACATCTCATGAAATAAGTCAAGTGAATTTAACAGTTTTGTGTTTTATGAAACGGCTCTTCTATGATGTAATTGTTTCAATTTGAATACATGCTATCTCAAACCATGACACTTACTAGGGAAATATAATTTTGAATTACTTTTCTTTTATTATTTTTCTCTTTCATCCTTTCAGGGTCAATAATATAAGTACCGGTTGAGTACTGGGGTTGATGTAATCAACTAGATCCCAGTCCTGAACTTGCTGGCCCTCTGTCAAAATTTGAAACCATTATTATTATTATTATTATAAAGGTGTCGCACAGTACCCAATATTGTGATGTTGTAGATAATATTGTGTGTACCG
>JAOPUL010007422.1:65775623-65786500 GCA_027564515.1 Octopus rubescens
TAAATGTGGTTGGCGGTAGGAAGGGCATCCAGCTGTAGAAACCAAGCCAAATCTGACTGGAGCATGGTTGGCCCCGGACTGCCAGCCCCGGTCAAACCGTCTAACCCATGCCTGCATGGAAAAACAGACGTTAAATGATGATGATGATGATCACTTTTATTTCTAGCCAACTGAGTAGAATCTATGTGGTTCAAAGAGTGTAATAGGATCAAAACATGCCTATTACTTTTAACAGTTGGCTTTTAATAATGAGATTCATTCCTATTTGTAATGCCTTTATTTTACAAAATGCTTGATACTGTCTTTCCCTAGTGACTATAGATTTCATGTGAACTTCATTTCAAGTTTAATGACACTATCACTTCATATTCAATGTGAAAGTCACTTGTTTGAGCCATTTTGTCATTCCTATTCTTTTATTTGTTTTTGTTGAATACCCTTTGTAATCCATGGTACCTTAGTTGTGACTCAAAGACTACTTACTTAAGCACTCTATTATAATATCTTCCTAATATTTCCAATATTGTGGATAATTCTGTAACCTGTCTGTTTGATTATTCTGTCATCAGTCGAACATCAAAATCTCAGTCACTTTGTGATTTGTAATATGTTTAAATATTTAGATTAGCATTCAAAAGTAAAATCTTTTCTGCCCTGGAAGTCTTTGTAATTCAATATCAGGTTATAGAGAAAGACAACAGTTTACTGTGTTTATATGATTAAATTACCAAACATTGGTGTCTGACAAAGTGGAATTATTGTTGTTTCTCTTTAATGGTTTGAACAGGCAATGATGACCCTAGGGTATCTAAGACTAGTGAGATCAATGTTGTTAATGTTTTTGTTGGACGGCTACAGAATTAAAATGGTCAAGGAAAGATAATGTCAAGTACAAATGAGATGAAGAGAGGGTTGATGGAAATATACTGCTTTAAAAAAATAAGAGCAAATTGGAAATGTTGAGTTCCATCATATGTTGTAAGAAACAGACATTATTTGCTTGTTTATGTGTGGGTTTTTTGTATACTTCTTTGTCAGCTGTATCTATATGTAAGGACTGTGTATATAATTTTTTTTTCTCCTCTCAGATTAAGTGCTGCCAAAGTTGAGGATTTTGTAATGGCTGTGAGAGAGGTCCATCTTCAGTTCCATTGGCCATTTCCAATTCCCCCTAGCTGTAATTATCAACATCTGAAGAAAACACTGGCTGGTTAGTATTTCTTCATTTTACTCTGTTGTATTAAATGCTGTATGTTTAATTATAATTTTGACTTCTGCTGGATATGTTTGTTTGGATACACTAATTATGTTAATCTGAAACCAGAGTTCTGTTAGAGACAAAGAACAGAAAGAACTGGATAATAATGAAGGTCATATATTGAGCTATCAGCTACAAGTGTGAAAACTGATGTGGTTGTTGGATTTGAAGGTGCCTAGCATCATCACACTATAAAATAAGTGATTGTTCAGTAATTTGTGGTTGTGACATCTTTGACGACTTTAGAACTCCCAGTAGTTGCTGTATGTTGAAAGTATTGGAGATTTTTAAAGACTTGGACAAATAAAGACTGGCACAGTTGTTAATATTAATTTCTTACATAGGCATAAAGTATGTTTATAGCTGATGGGGGTAATTAGACTCTGATGTTCATGCTTTTCTCATTAGAAATGTAAGTGAAGTGAGAGTTGTTTCTACATTTACTGAAACAGAATAATTACAATGAAATAACTAAGTAGATATGGTAGCTAACTTTCAAATTCAAGTGTAGATCAAATCTAGGAAGTGTATAATTTAGCAAGACATTCAATTCTACATTATCCAGAATACTTAGTAGGAATAGATACCAGATCATTAGGGAATGTTACCTGTGATCTAGACTATCATTCTGTCGAAGTGGAGAGTTATCTTGTATCTGCTGATGGTAAATCACTAACCCTTGAGGAAACCTCAACCTGCTAGACATTGCAACCAAATCACCCTCAAATTACACCCTATGATCTTTAAAAAAATGGACATATTGGATAATGTAGTTCTAAATATACTATGTCTGAAAGTAAGACAAGGTAGTTATCGGTAGAATATTTTTGATAATAGGTCTACTGGATCAAGGTTGACTTGTGGCTAAACAATAGTCTTTTCTGGGTTATAAGACATATTTTCAATTTTGAGCATTAGTAAGTCACAATGCAATTTTTAAAGAAAAAACATCTATCATGTTTACTTTGTGGAAGCAAGTCTGCACTTAAATAAATCAAGATATCTGAAAAGTTGAAAATAGATAAAAGTAAAACAGTTTTGTAAAGAAAACAAATTAATTATTCATAGTAAATTATTTTCTGCATTTCTTTTTTCAGAAATGTTTTCTAATTTTCCTCTGCACGTGTGCATGTTGTTTATGGAATACATGTATACATCTATGTGTTTGTATATATGTGTGTGTATGATTTCCTTTTATGTTTGTATACATGTATGCGTATGATTTCCTATATGTTTGTATAATTCCTCTATGTTTGTGTAATTCTTCGTGTAGATTTATATGTATAGTCCTATTCTATTGCCTCCTATATCTAACTGTACTGTTAATTCTTTGACTTCACTGCTTATATTATCATAAGTTAGCAGGTCTGTCTTCATACTAGTAAACAATGCTTTTATCACTATTAAGGGCCCCAAGCCAACTTAAATGAAGGCTGATAAACCCAACTATGTCAGATATTGGTATAGTTTACAAGATGTTTGGCCTTATAAATTTTTACTCCATTGTTCAGCTTGTTCCTATGATATTCACTGGTATGGTAAATTATTTTACAAGACAGCACTAGGTTTAATTAACAGTTGGTAAACATATGTAATAAGATAACTCAGAGGAATTCAATGTGAATTCTAATGCTTTGATAAATGAGTTATGAAAATTCAAATTGTGTACACTATAGATAGTTTTTGTATGGCTTTAAATAAAATATAGAAGCATTCATAAAAAAGTTGTTAAAAATAACTCAAATGTTTTTTAACAAAATGCACTAAACTTTTAGAGAAAAAGCACAAAATACATTTGGTTGTTCTGGACTTTAAAAATTTTAAAGTAACTAATTCTAAAGACCAAGTGAAATTTTATGCAAAATCCAAGAATATTTTACTTATTTTATTTTGAGATTCTTTTGCAGAAGTTATCATTTTTTGTTACTTTTGGTGTTAAAAAAATTAATATAGATTAAATATCAAATGTGTTTCTCTTTTTCTTACAAAATAGCATCAAACTGCAACTTGACTCCATCATCTGGTTCACCTGCCTACATGGATCTTATGAATGGTCTAGATTCTGAGTCTCCAGCTGCTGCCACAAAATGTAATTCTGAGCTGTTGAATCTGGAAACCTCACAGCCACTCACTGTTGATTCAATCAGTTCTGCTTATGCATCTGCAGAAGTTTTCCTAAAGCCACAAACAAACAAAAGTAAGTATAAAAATTTATCATTATTCATCCCAACCAAGGTGACATTTCAGAACCAAACTGAATATTCAAAGACAGTTTATTTCTTAAAAGGTTTCTTACTATTTTAGATTAACAGTCTCCACTGAGAATTCTGTCACAATATTTATAAATAGCTGGCACCATGAAGTGAAAGTTATTAAATTTTAATGCTGCTGATTTCCATCTTAAGAAAAATAGTACATAAATGTAATTTTTTTTTTATTAATTTAAAATTGTAAGTTTTTTTCCTTGGGTTGCCAGAATGACTTGTTCTGTTCATATGGTGAAAAATGAATGTTAAGAGGATGAAAATATATTGAACTCATGACACAAAAATCTTGGTTTTTAAATCTATCTACTAACACTATGCCATACCCATAATCAAGATATATTACTGCAGTTTCTACTGTCAATTTAAATAGAAATAAATGTCACAAATCAACAGAAGTCAAATTTCTGTTTCAATGTGGCTTTGGTCTACCTTTCCTTATATTATAGACTCTTTCTACATTCTGTTTGCAGGTATTTCATTATGTTTTTAAGTAAGACACTTTTGATTTTTCCATAGCTTCAATTTACGTATGGCTAGTTGTGACAGTTGACACTTCTTTTCTTTGAAAGATAACAAAATGTTAAAACTGTCTTTTTTTTTCCAATCTTTATCAGTTTGAATCCATTTAAGTTTTTCTAATATATGGAAAAATAATGTAACCAAGGCTGACACTGATAGACTTAATGCAGGTTATTATTACTACCTGGTCTGTTACTCAAACAAATTAATAAAAAACAAACACAGACTTTGGTGATGTGACAATCTTAATTAGATTGGGTCTTTTGGAGAAAAGGAAATGGTAACCATCACAATAGTGAGATCAATGTTGAGTTTGGACTTCTGTTGATCATGGGAATTGTGGGTAGTAGAATACAAATGTGGGAAGGAAGGATTGCAAAGTATTTAGTGTAGGATTAAATGTGTGAGACGGTTGCAGGGGCAATAGTATATAAAATAGATATCTGGTAAAAGGCAGGACATTACTTGGTAGTTGTGGAGTAGAAATCAATGGAATAATAACAGAAGAGTCATCAAACAGATATTGGTTGTAATGTATTGGTAAGCTTTTGTCTATCAACTGACTGACCTTTGTTTATGATGCAGTCCAGGAGGTGTATGTGTGTAGTAGAAAGCTCCCTATATGTGAGAATTTCCCAGATAGATGAAGCCTTGAAATTTGTAGAGGGTCAGCAACATATTTAAGCTAAAATATTTTCTGATACTGAAGAGGAAGGTTAGTTTTGGCAACATGATATATGTGGAGTGAGGTCATGGTGAGGGTTTATCTATTATTGCAAAGTCCAGCATTAATAATGAATTTAATGATTTGATTTTATGTGATGTTAATGCATAAGTTGGAAATAAGGCAAGACTGGAATCTTGGAATGTATAGTAATTGGGTCTTGGTGCCATCAAAGTCTGTGATGAAGTATCTAGATTGTGTGTTGAAGGTTAATGAGGTGTGAATTGTGCTACACATGAGAATGTATGGTGTTAAATATATGTGGAGAACATAACCAAACCCTGAGGTACAGAATGTGTTGATCAATATAGGGGTTGTAAACTAGAGCAAGTGGTAAGAATTAGAGAAAAGAATGTGTGTGTGAGAGAGATAAATAAAAAGTTGAGGGAGAAAAGTGTATATTTAAGCCTGCACCCTCTCTTTCAGAATTATCACTTTCTTCTCACTAACCCCTCTTAAATATATTATAAACTTCTGTCTAATGAATGTTCATAATGTATATCCACAGATGAAGATAGCAGCATTGCCACAACTGAAGTACTGTCGGACAACAGTTCTTGGTTGGCTGATCAGGATGTTAGTGTTGATCCAATCACTTTGTCATCAGACCTCATTTCACAAGAACTTGAGATGCTATCACAAGAAGTTGCTAACAAAGGCCCTCCCATATCAGATCTTGAACTCAGGTAACTTGTTTTTTAGTCTAATAGAAATAAAGTATATTGTTTATTATTGTTCTAAGGCAGCAGACTGGCAGATTGTTAGTATGTTGGACAAAATGCTTAGCAGCATTTCTTTTGGCTTGTAGCGGAGGTATTGTTCGCACTTTACATTTAGCTACCACAAATTCACTCTTTGACTTTAGGTACTCATTTGGGATCATCACATAATGGCCCAGTCCATTAGGTGTTGTGTGAACCTCTCAACACTTTGAAGAAATGGACTGGCCTGGTGTTCCCAAACATCAGTTATTTAAGGGAAGATTTTCCCTCTAAGATCAGAGAGGAGAGGATTTGGTGACAGGGACTTTGGAGCTTCATGGTGTGACCAGTAACCACCAACCCGGTGAAAATTTGACCAGCAAACAGACATTTATTTGTTTTATGCATGTTTGTCTACATCTTGTATATTTCAAGAGGCATTTTCTACTATGTACAAAGTAGCTGTCAATTAAAATGTCGTCACAAATATTAATGTCAGATGTTCATATTTCATCAACAAAATACACAAATATCTAACAGCTATAGGCTCTTTATGTTTTGTGTTAAAATTCTGCTAAGGTTGATTTTAACTTCCTTTCAGAGTCAATAAATTAGGTGTCAGTTGAGCATTGAAGTCTACGTAATTGACTAACCTTTTCCCCACAAATTTCAGGATTTGTGCCTATAATACGAAGGATTATTGTTATTATTATTCATTTTGGTTCTTTATATTTGAACAGAAATGTGTCTGTACTACTATATGTGTATGCATATGAATGCATATATATTTGTATTATAAATAGTCCTCTATTTGTCACTTAGATGTATGATGCTCCAAGCATTTTGTCATGCTTTTAAATAATCACAAACCTCTGTCTTTGACAGTCTTATTTAATTAATTTCTCTCTTGTCAACAGGCATTCAGCTCTTTGGCTGATAATTCCTGTTTTTATGATTTATTGATACAGACAATACGTCTACAATTTTCTTCTTTGTTCTATTCTTTGAGGCATTTATTTGATATTCTTCATCTGAAGAAGTGATTGTTCCAGCACCACTGAAACAATTGTAAAGATATGGATTATTAAATATATCTACCTTGTTTTATTCTAGTTCTTTAATCATTATATATGTATAGCTTTTAGCCATTATCTTCTGATGAGGGTACATAACTTTGTCTCAGATCAATAAGAACTCACATTGCTCCATACACCTGTGATATTGTGGCTCTTTATGTAACAACATGGTTATATAGCATAAGGCATGGTTCACCCGAAACTGCTGCCAAGACAAGACTATTACAAAATTCTTTTTGTTTATTTTGTATTTTATGTAAATATACTCATCAAGCCTACTTATATTTTATCTACCTTTTTACTTATATATATATATAAACTAGATAGAAGAGTACTTAATACAAGAAATAGAGTTTATGACAGTTATCTGAGAACTAGAAACATGAAATTAGTATCTAGTGAGGTTTCAGCTTCAAATGTCAAACATATTTCTTCGCTGTTAAAAAGTTGATTTGCTGTAGTTCAGTGTATTTGCAGTATGGAAAGCCAAAGATCAAGTTTAATGTTATATGTTGTATCACCCTGAAAATAAAATGTGAATGTTCCATTAGTAATGTTAGCCTTTTGGCTAATGTATCACCATTGTCTTTACTTTAATATAATATACATAACTCTTAATAGCTCATGTTAATCAGCTGTAAATAGTTGCCACACCATTATAAAAGTCCTTGTTGTGAGAACTTTTTTAAAATTGCCAATTGTTTGTTAGTTTCCAATGCTGCGTTATGGTAGTAAAACCTTGCAACAGATGAACATCTTCTCTAGAAGAGGTGTCTCTTATTTCATACCATTAGGATGGGATAAATATTTCTCATTGTAAGCCCCGTCTTTAGTGAGGAATATTGTTTTCAGATTCAGTACCTTAATGCAGGAGGTTCCTTGTTTGCCGAGTGGGATTTTCCAATTACATTGATCAGGTCAATCTACTGTATAAAAGCTCCCTGTATAGTTGGAAAGTACTGATTTCTATGTGTTTGCCAAATCTCCAGTAATTTAAGTAAAGTGGAATGGTTCCAGCACTGCATACAGTGAATTGATAAATAATGATTGAATAAAGAAGCACAGATTATTTGTGCACTGTCAGCCATATTAATTCTATGTTGTAAGGTTTACTGATGGCCAGCTGTCTTTGTCTCAACAGATTGCAACTGCAATAGATAAGCTGTGTTCAATTAATAAGAAGGATTAAGTAAATAGATAATTATTGATGGGTTAATAATAAATTGGTAATTGATAGACAAGATAGGTAATTAGAGATCGACAGTAATATTAGATACATAATAATACATATATAATTAACTGGATCAATCATACTTAACACTCTGCTGTCTACTCATCCTGCCAAAATAATTATATAGTCACAATTATATAGAAAAACAATACAATTAGAATGGAATCAGATAAGCTTGGTGAAGAAAGTGATTAGAGGTAACATTTACTTTAGCTTCAACACACAAAATTATAATAGTAAATTTTAAAACAAAAAGAAGCATTAATAACCACAAGACAGACATTCCATCTTTCTCTGTATCTATTTTATGCCTATGCTGTATCTTTGTGCCACTGTATCTATGCTATCTATGTAGCTCTGCATGCTGTATCTAAATATTTATGTATCTGTGCTGTGTACCTATGTATCTGTACTGTCTATGTACCTATGTATCTGTACTGTCTATGTACCTATGTATCTGTACTGTGTATGTAACTCTGAATCTATGCAGTGTCTATGTATTTTTATAGATATGATGTGTCTTTGAGTCTGTGCTATGTCAGTGTATTTCTGTAGTATCTCTATACCTCCATATATAGCTATACCTATGTACTCCCATGCCTATATACTCCCATGCCTACGTATGTAGACTGTGTCTGTATACCTCTGCATGTCTGTATATATCTATTTCTGTAGCTATATCTCTTTGTGCCTCAGAATCTATGATGTGTCTGTGTACCAATGTGCTCCTGTACCTTTGTACCTATGTATCCATGTACAACTGTACTCCTATATTTTCTTTGTTGTTTTACCTCTTTACCTATGTACCTCTATACCTATATACCTTTGTACTTCAGTACCTATGAATTTCTGTATTTGTGTACCTCTGTATAGCTATAGTTCTTCCTCCTCAAATATCAACAGCACCAGTATCAGAGCAATCCTGAAAAACCTTTTGGGGAAAGTTTATACATTTTCCAAAGAGGATAGCTAAATGTTCCCCCAGTCTGCAGTCTAAGTATAAAACCTCTCTGTCTGATGTTTTGGCCTTGATTATAAAATAACAATACTATTCCATTGAGTTCAACAAGCCAGGGTTGGTTTGTTTTGAGGCTCATTAATAACAGTTTGGTTAGCTTCTGTCAATCATTCTGAGAATAATTGATAAGACAGATCACTTACAAGTCAGGTGAGATTTAAAAAAAAAAGGTCATGGTGTAATAGTTGAGGTAGAATGGGTGAGGTGCAATGAGAACCTGAAGAAAAAAAAAGTTCAAATCAATGATTGGACAACATTATTATTTTCTGGTTCAACTTCAGATCTGAGATAAAGACAATGTTGAGAATTAGGTGAAGCAGTGTCTGTGGATGTTTTGTTGTGGAGGAACATAACCTAAAATAGTAAACTTAGGAAATTAATTCTCTTTTGAGAGTTATTTACTAAGAATTGACCTCCACATAAGAAGTGTGTTGTTGTTTGTTCCCAATTTGGTCTTGAATGATCAAAAGCTTTCCAGTTGTGATCATCCCATCTTTTTTCTCAAGAGGCTCTTTTGGTGGTCTGTTTGTCTTTAGTTGGTTGGTGGATAGTCTGCCAAGAAAGTATAAATTCATTCCACCAATATGTTAAATGTGATAACTGAAAAAGGTGTTTGTGTATGTATGTACCTATATATATATATGTCTCAGCACATGCATATGTATTCAGATACATATTCATGCTTGTGTAAGTTTGGTTGTAGTTAGTATGTCTGTTTAAAGCAGTTCTAGTTTCATTTCCAGTTCATTAGAGCCACAACTGTATGGCTGGAAAGATTGATAATGTTGATTTTATTGATCGCTTTTCTCTATATATTGATCACTGAGATAAGAAAGTTTGGGTTTTCACAATCTTCTGTTATTTATTTTAATATGTGTCAACTGACAGTGATGAATTAATATGGAAGTAAAATAATTCAACCAACTGGCTTCGGTTGTGGAGTAGGGCAGGAGTGTGGTTGTTTCAATGTCTATATTGATTGACAGTGATAAATGAAATAGGAGAGAAAATTCATTTGAGTGAACTTTTGTCTAGAGATTTGCTGTTTATGTTAACCTAACCTATATGAACAGAGGGATGAAAGTGTGTTGAGGGGGTGTGACTTGGTGTAGATACTAGACTGAATGGCAGGGCACTAGGAGAAATAACATTTATGTAGGCTAGACCAGAGAGAAGTAGTAGAGCAGTGTAGGGTAGACCAGGTAGAGGAAGTGGGTCTATATGGGGTAGACCAGATAGAGGACGCATGGCTAAATGGAGTAGACCAGATAAAGGAGATGGTCTATATGGAGTAGACCAGATAGAAGAGGTGCGGCTATATGGAGTAGACCAGTTAGAGGAGGTGGGTCAGTGTGGAGTAAACCTGATAAAGGAGGTGGGTCTATGTACGGTAGAACAGATAGAAGAGGTAGGTCTATGTGGGGTAGATCAGTTAGAAGAGGTGGGTCTATGTGGTGTACAGTCACCTCTATCCCATCTAACCATCTCTCCTCATATTCTTATGAAATTTTCCCCTCTGTCCCCATTCCCACTCACCCAATCCAATCCTTTGTATCATTTCCCCTATATTCACTCCCTACTGTACATTGAGGGTGTGTCCTGGCACACATCCACCACCATCTCTCTCACTCTCCCCATCTCTATCTTTCTAAGTCTCTCTTTCTCACTCTTCTTCTCCAAATTGGCTATCCTTGTATCTCTTCTACAGCAAGACACCTATCTCTATCCCTCTATTATTCTTTTAACCTCTCATCAACTGGCACAAATCCATCTCCCTCAATACTACTCCTCCCAATCGAGGGGACTCTGTCTTATCTTGCAAGTTACTTGGTTATCCCATTGGTATTGGTGCCATAAAAAAAAAGCACCCAGTACACTTTGTAAAGTGGTTGGCAATAGGAGGGACATCCAGCTGTAAAACAAACAATAGGGCTTGACACAGCCCTCTGGTTTGCAAGCTCTTGTCAAACCACCCAACCCATGCCAGCATGGAAAATGGATGTTAAATGATGATGATGGTATGTATGTATGTATGTATGTATGTATGTATGTATGTATGTATGTATGTATGTATGTATGTATG
>JAOPUL010007422.1:65912715-65923315 GCA_027564515.1 Octopus rubescens
ATGTGTGTGTGTCCTTGCGTTTGAGTTTGTCCCCCACCACCGCTTGACAACCGGTGTTTGACAAAAGTCGACCGACTGTCAAATTATATCTATATATATGTATATATATATATATATATTGCACCCACCCATTCTAGTCCTTCTGATATTGTTCTTTTTCTTTGTTTCCCCCAGTGCCCCATCTCAGTCACCCATGCAAATATACATACCCTTATTTATTGAGTGCTCTCAATACTTACATTTACACTTCTATCCCCACCATTCAAATAGCCATTCCTGGCCTTTATGTTGTCATTGTTCCCTAACCAAATTTACAATTACTGTGTACAAGGACCCTTACCTACTATTCACACTGTATTGGTTAAATAAGCAGAGTTATGAAGTCCCTCTTGTATTATTCATTTCCCTATTAAAGGATGTTTTCAAGTTCTCTATTTTAATAGAAGGGCAGAAGTAAAGGTAAGTCTGTTGTGAGGTGTTTAGGTTCAATGTAGATGTAATCTGTATGTAGAAGGTTAAGGAGGATTAGAGAGTTTTCTGTTAGAATAAACAATGAGTAGGTTGATAAGTCCAGAATGAAGACAGTATAAAATATTGCCTAAACTTGGGATTTACTAAAGTTGACAGAGTGTGGACTTAGAGAGTGCTCCATCATCATACACTGCAATGTGGGGAGAAATCCCCATCATCACATGCTGCAGAGAGCCCCATCATATGCAGTAATATGAGTTGCAGCAAGCCCCATCATCATCACACACTGCAATGTGCACTAAAGCAGGAATGTTCTAGTCTAAGAAATGAGAAACAGATGAGTTCCATAGGCAGATAGCTTAGCTAGGAGTTGCTTTTACTGGACATGCTAGAAGGCTTTTCTGGTGATAAGTGGAACAACATTGTTTTCACTGAAGTTCTCAAAGGTAAGATACTCCTGATCTCCAGTAGATCTTGCTTTATGGAAATTTACTGGGAAGACTGATACAAAAGACATTGTTGTAGCAAATTACCTTGTTGAATTAAAATGAGTGGAGAAATTTTTGACCATGTCAATTGTTTGTACATGTGGACTGGGAATGTGCAGTATAGTTGTAATCAAAATGAAGAGTAAATGTGGCCTTTTAGTATAAGTGCTGCTAAAAGAGCCATATTTTTTGTATGCTACTTGGTATGTAGGAGACACAAAGGTATTCTTTGTGTGTGTCTCTTAGGTCTTGTAGGACCTGCAGTAGTGGGTAGGCTTTAGGTCTTGTAGGACTTGCAGTAGTGGGTAAATGGCTCCCAGTTGGTGTTGGTTGGTGACTTCCTACAGATGGTCAACATAGTGACAGTTTCTATACTGTTGCAAGACAACTTTAAGTAAGCCATTTGGGAATTTTAGGCCTAGATTGTGTGAAGGAGTTTTCTAATAGGGATGGTTTGAGTAACGTTAATTCTAGATTTTCATATTGCTAACAGTTTTAATACTCGATAAAATAACATTTTTCAGTGGATGCCATTGTCTGCAGGATTTTGGACAAAAAACAAACTTGCCATATTTTACAGTTAAGTACTAATTTTTTTTTTTGTTAATATATTTTATGAAACTTTAAGAGGAAAATTTAAATTCATTCTTCCATGATAAGTAAATTAAAGAGAAAATTAATTAACCAGGATAGAAGGCTCATTGCCCTTCTTTTGTAGTTCTTGTTCTCAAACTGGTGAGATTTATGTGGTTACAGTTCAACACGAATCTCTGTAAGTGACTATGGCTATGATGGAAATTCCAGAGGGCTTCAGCAATGAGAAAAATTAAAAGTATTATTTATATTTCATTTTAGTCATCTGAGTAAAGGCACATGGCCTAATGGTTAGGGTTTTGGGCTCCTGGTCATAAAAGCATGGGTTCAATTCCTGGACTAAGCAGTGCATTGTGTCCTTGAGCAAAGCACTTCTTTTCACATTACTCCTGTCTACTCAGCTGTAACGAATACCAGCTAGTGCATCTCTCTCTCCCTTCAGCGATCACATCCTGGATGTTCTGCTGAGTGAAGAGCCCGAGAAAATGCTTATGTTAGCTTGAGACTACATTACCACCTAAAACAATTAACAAAAGCATTGTACGTGTTACCAAGCCATACTCACATGCAACTGATGACTAGCTGTACTTTTTAGTCATGTAAATGGCAAACCCAACTGAAAAACCAACCAGTATGGAGAAAGCTTATCAAGTCATGCCAAAGCCATAAACAGACATAATTGTGACAACTGACTGCAGATAATAATAATAATAATAATAATTGATTCTTTTATTGGCCACAAGGGCTAACATTAAGATACATATAATATTTTTTATTAGTGAAGGCACATAGCCTAATAGTTAGGATGTTGAATTCACAATTGTAAGGACGTGATTTTGATTCCTAGACCAGGCAGTCCATTGTGTTCTTGAGCAAAACACTTCATTTTACATTACTCCAATTCACTCAGCCGAAAATGAGTACCAGCAACAGCTGGAGATTAACCTTATGATGGACAGACATACCATTCAGTGGAGTGTGTTTGTACTCTCAGTCACTTAAACACCATGGAAACCAAGATAACCTGAGGCCTAATGAACCTGTAGACTTTTGACAGGTCTAAGATATGATTTATGACTTGTTAAATTCAACTATATTAAAATGAAATAAATATGTTCTATTCCTTCCACAGAATACTTCTGTCTTCCCATCCATTTGATGGTCTTCAACATCTTAAGAGAGTAAAATGTTGTAAAACACAAGAAGGTAGGAATTAGTTTATCTTGAACAATTTATTTGTATATATATATATTTTTTTTTAGATTTATTACTTTCATTACTATTTATTAAACTGGTTCAACATCATCATCATTTAATGTCCACTTTTCAATGCTTGCATGGGTCAGATGGAATTTGTTGAGATAGATTTTTTTATGGCTGGATGCCCTTCCTGTCACCAGTTCTCACATGTTTCAAAGCAAGGTATTATTTCCCTATGGCCAGACATGTTTTTCATGCAAGACTGGAAATGAACAATCTTGTTTGTATGACATTGATGCTCGTTTACAACCATCATGTGATGTCCAGACAACAATACACACAGACACATACGCATGCATGCATACAAACACACACACACACATCTCATTTGTCCTTATCATCATAAGTGCATTAGGTTATGTACCAACAAATTTGTACAAAAACCTAGAAATACTCAGTTTCATGGAGAAAGAGCAAAAGAAACTGACATGGATTCTCCAAATCCAATCTATTAGTGGCACAGTGAAGATTTGTAAGACATTCCAAAAGTTTTCCATCTGAGATTCTTATGTGAATAGATGCACACACTTGAGTGTGTGCATTGACAGTTCAACCAACACACCAACTCAAACACATATTTACAAACACTGGGAAGTCTCTTAACTCAAAAAGTCTTGTTGCTTTGTTAGCAACCAGCTTGAACTCTCTCAAGAACTTAAATAAAACTCAAAGAAAAATCATATATACATACAGCTTTCAGTTTTGTCTACCAAATCCACTCAAAAGACTTTGCTCAGCCTGAGGCTATAGTAGCAGACACTTGCCCAAGGTGCTGTGCAGCAAGCCGAACCACTGTGTGACAGCCCGGTAGAAAATCCATGAGTAGTAAATGTTCAGTTTTATAGTTAATTACCTGTGGCAAACTGTATTGAAAGGAATTAGCTGAATACAATACATGTTTGGCAAAGTGGTTAGTGAATGAACAGAGAAAGCGTAAGGTAGAGAGGACCCATTAGTCTTGTCTTATGGAGGGCACAGCCACTTCTTTAGTGCTACTACCACAATAAAATGCACTCAGTACACTCTGTAAAGTGATACAAGGGCATCCAAGCTTAAGAAAGCCAAAATGAAACACAAACAAGATGTTCTCCAGCATATCTAAGAGGGCAGTAGCTCATGATAAGAACAGACTCAGCCGATGGTGGCCTGTCCTGCTCAAGGAAAGCAGATATACAATAAAATGATGTTCCTCTTTATCACTTGGGCAAGTGTCTTCTACTATAGCCTTGGCTGACCAAAGCTTTGTGAGTGGATTTGGTAGACGGAAACTGAATGAAGCCTGTCATATATATATATGTATGTTTGTGCCGGTTACACGTTAAAAATACCCGTGCTGGTGACACGTTAAAGGCACCTGGTACACTCTCTGGAGTGGTTGGCATTAGAAAAGGCATCCAGCCATAGAAACCAAGCTAAAAATAGACTGGAGTCTGGTGCAGCTCCCCAGCTTGCCAGTTTTCAGTCAAACCGTCTAACCCATGCCAGCATGGAAAACAGACGTTAAATGATGATGATGATGATTTAATACAGGGTGCACCATAAAGAATTCCCGATTATTTAAATAAGTTTATTTTATTAAATTTAGTTTGAAATTGTACAAAAATAATTAAAATGTGCTCCTTGACATTCAATTGTTCATGTACACTCCATTGTTTGTTTACATTTGGAGAGTAAAACATTTCAATATGGCAGCTAAGAGGCAAAGTGAGATTGTAGCTCTGAAAAAAGCAGGACATAGCACCAAAGATGTGGCTTTATGGGTTGGTGTTGATCCCAAAACAGTCTATAATATCATGAAACGCTACAGTGAGACAGGTTCAATTGACAGCAAGCCCATTCCTTGTCGAACACGATCCGTAAGGATGAAACAATTGGTGGATGTTGTCCGAAAGAGAGTGTCGCGAAATCCATGATGGGGCATGAGGCAAATGGCTAAAAGTCTCAATATCTTCCAGACAACCATGCAACAGGTTGTGCATGAAGACTTAAATTGTAACGTCAATATTTAATTTCGGCTGCTTTCAAAGCAAAGCAACTGGACAGGTGCAAGAAAATGGTGGAGGAGATTCAGACTGTTGGTGACAATGTCTTCATCTGGTCGGACGAAAAGATATTCACCGTGGAGGCTGTAGCAAACATCCAAAATGACAGGATTTTGGCCACGAGGTTGGATGCTGTTTCTGAAGGTGTCCATAATGTGTTTTGCCAAATGAAACCCACCAGAGTGATGATTTGGGTGGCGGTGTCATCCAATGGTGGAAAATCTCCTCTAATGTTCATTTAAGAGGGGACAAAGGTCAATTCGGCAATTTACATGAAAATGTTGGAGGATAATGTTTTGCCATGGGTGACCGAAGCATTTGGAGATAATCAAGTGTCCACGCAAGACGGCGCTCCTTCTCATACGTCCAATGTGACACAGCAGCGGGGCAGGAGCCATTTCACTAATAAAATCAATCGGGAATTTTTTACGACGCGCCCTGTATATTATTTTCCATTTAAATATTTATGGATATACAATTGTGAAATTACGGGAAAAAGGTAAGAAAACATTCTTTCTCATGAATGAAAATAATTCAGTAAAACTAACCATTTTTTTCTTCGTTTTATGCATGAGAAAGTTTTGGCTAACCCTAACCCTGAACAAAAATTTCCCTTTGGCATTCATTGTCTATTATTACATAATGGTTTTAAACTTTAGTACAGTGCCAGTAATTATAAGGGTGGGGTAAGTCTTCACCAGTGCCAAAGGGAAGAAGTTATCTGGTACTTATTTTGGCATACTTACACAAGTGTGCCCCCTCCCACTAACTTTGTTTCCTCCTGACTTTCAGAAAAATGGATATTTTAAAAGAAATTTTCTACTTGCATGGTTTTGAGTTCAGCCCCACTGTAGCTAACATTTTTGTACATTACTTTATCCTTCTATCTATGCTTAAGAACTTTTCATCAGTAAATGTCACATATGCTTTTATAGCAACTTATGAAAATGTTCTTTCAGACATACAAAATAGAAATAACTCTTTTCTTGTTTATTCTGTTGGGCACACTTCTTACTAAAAGAATATTGTATTATTTCTTTTAAACACTCTGACTGAAGTTTGTATATAAACTTAGTCTTTACCAACTATATACTTAATTGAATTAAATTATTTTGTCTGAAAAATTCACCTTTTATCCTTGTGTCATTTGATTTATTTTATTGACTTTATACATGACACACACTATATTGAGTCAAACTTTTGGTTCTCATTTTATTTTAGACTCTTTACCTTTCATCCTTTCAGGGTCAATAAAACAAATGCTGGCCATCTGCCAAAATTAGAATGAATTATACAGAGTGCTGCAAAAGTAGGTATACAGTATACTAATATTATAATAGGGGTGCTAGGATTCATTTAATACTAGAATTCATTTAATTCATTATTACTATTTTTAATATTTCTATTTTCACAATGTTTTCTATTAAAAAAAAAGTGGAGTGTGTGAATGCCAGAAGCAAACAGTTTGAGGGATTAATAAGTTTATTATTGAAATGTTTGTATAATTAACATTAAAAATAGTAATAATGATTTTAATGAATTAAATGAATTCTAGTATTAAATGAATCATAGCACCCCTATTATAATACTAGTATAATACTTACTGTACAATTACTTTTGCAGCCCTCTATATTTTGGACTCCCTGTATCCCATTAAAATATTTCTTCCTTAAATATTTCAGTTATAGTGGATACCAACCACCGCTAGCAACAATATTTTACATGTGAAATGGCTGTTTTCTTATCTTTAAGCAAATGCATGGTAATTACCTTTTCAATAAACTTCTTGCGGGATAATCTGTATTTGTTCATAAGTAGAGCAGTAGAGCCAATAGAGATTTTAAAATGGTGCTATTAGGGTTGCCATTTCATAATTTAAAAAAAGCACTATTTAAGAAGCTAAAAGACACTAAAAAGAACTAAATAAAAGTGAAAAGTACCAAAGAGAAGCACCTAAGCAACAAATCACATAAAAAAGATGTAAATATCAAATGATTTATACTAAAGAATTCAATTCTAATTAAATTAAAATGAAATTAACATAATTACTTTTATTTTTACTCCATAATATTTTCAAAGATTTTCCAATCGATTTCTTTTGATGCAGACGCTGCAGGTTCATATGATTTATAACCAACCATGGATCCAATTTTCTTTAATAGTTCGCTAGGTAATTTTAATCAATAATATCTACCCTTTTGTTTAAGTCCATAGTTGATGTTCAAACATTTCTCTTAGTGATTCTATGCTTAAATGGTTATGCTCATTTGGTTTGATAAAATTCATGTGGCTAAATACTCTCTCTCTCCACATCAGCATATGCGTGTGGTAAAATGAGAAGTGTAAAAGCTAACTTAGACAAATATTCAAATAGATTTTCCCCCAGTCAAATCCCTATACAAGGATACCTCAATCCAGATAGAAACAGTCTGAAACCTGTATCCATAATATATTTAAACATTTTACCATTGAAAATCAATTTTTTTCAGAAACTCTAAATCTTCATTAAAATATTTTGCCAGGTTTTATTGATTCGAGACATTCTGTTACACTAAAATAACTCATTGATTGTAAAAGACATAAACGATGAACATTATCAAGAATACACGGTTTAACCTTCAGCACATTGTCGTTGTAGAGTTTTCTCCCTTGTAGCTGCAGGCATATTGTATTGCATAGGAAGGGGAGAAAACTCATGGTGATAAGAATTCTGCTCCAGCGTGCTAAAGGTTAATGTCCACAACAAAATTTATGTATCAGCTTCTTATCTTATTTTCTTCTTGCTCAAATAATTTACACTCCGAGATTTCCTTCTCAAATTGATAACAAGGATATGGCTTAGGCTCTAAATAATCTGCACTGAATCATTTCCATTTAGTTCCTTTCCTGGCATTAAACTAAGTGAAACAATGAAATGAAGATTATTCAATAATTTAGTGGGGAGGGGGTCTTGTGTTTACTCATTAAAACTAGTTTTTGTTTTATTCTAAACCCTTAATTATATGAGCCGATGGTCCAAGTAGTTCTCCATAGGATCATGCTTTTAAGTCTACACAGAGTGTGGTTCTAAGATTGTATATAATAGATTAAGCTTGTATATAATAGATTTGGGGAAAAAAACCGTTTATTAAAATGAATTATTTCTATATTTAAAGGTATTCATCCTACAAATATTTCAAATTTAGGACAAGTTTGCATCATAGTGTCTCTCTCTCATAATGACAAAAAACTGAGTGAAATCTGATCTGAATTTTGAATAGAAAAATCTGAATTAAGTTCTGATTTCCCATTAATGGTCAAGTACTAATTTTAGCACTAAATTACTATAAAAAGCACTAAAATTATGTGGGTGCATAACTCAATGAAAGTAGTAAAACAGCACTAAATCTAGTGTGAAAAGCACTAAATTGGCAACCCTAGATATTAAAACAGTGCCTGTTTTTCTAGTTTCAGATTGTAATGTTTATTTTGGTTTCAATTCAAATTACATAAGTAAAAAAAGTATTATCAAGTAAGTGTTGAATCATTGCTAGAATGGTTTTTGGAGTGTTTGTGCTAAATAAATTTTGGAAACTAGTATATAAAATAAAAGCTATTTAATTCTGTTATGAAGACTATATTGATCATAACCAAACCACATTATTTTTATTCAGTAGAAGAAACGAGCCCTAAAAAATAGAAATACCAATGAGCACTTTAGACAATTATGATTTTAAACAAAATTAATTTCTTGAAAGCAGTTGTTTGTAATCTGAAATATTAATATCTCAGTTTTATATTTTCTTTTAATATTAGTTTTTAGTTGTTACCTATTTTATGTTATTGGTAAATTATTTTAAATAAATAAATCATAGTTTTAGTTTATTTATATAACCATCTATATGCTATATGTATCATTTTTACATGCATTTCTTTGTGTTGATGATTTCAATAAAATAAAGGAAAGAAACTGAAAACAAAAGAAATTTTACAAAAATAAGGATATTGTCCTGATATTTCACTTTTCTTTTCTATTCAATGCTATTTGATATCACTAACTTTATTTATAACAGAAAGTTTCATAACGGTGGTTCAATACTTCGTTTAAACATCACTCAATAACTTGGTGGTATTCTGACTTGGATATTGGTAACAAATTGACCAGATACCATTAGAACACAAACAATGAAAAGTCAGTATCTACACCAGATAGCTAACTAGGAAAGAGTTGATCTCTAAGGCATTTTCAGTAGTAAATTCTGCTACAAGAAGTCTAAGGATACTCTGTAAAGAAGTGAATAGATAATGCAAATGGTATAGTGAAGTTGGCTGATAGCAATAACGTTTAAAGTCTAGTGAGAAATGGAATGATAGCCAATGTAATTGCTATAAATGTCCCTGAAGGAAGCTTAACAGACCAAAAGCAAATGGCCACATCACACTCACAAACACACACACACTCACACACTCTCTCTCTTGTTCTGCTCCTTCGGTGAGTTTAATCGGTTTCTTGAAAGAATTCATTAAGCGAAAAATTTCTTAAACGAATTTGGTGATATGTTTGCTTGCCTTTGAGCAAACCTATTCAGAATTCTATTTATAGTGCACTTTGATGGTTCAACGTTGCAGAGAAATTTTAATGATACCAAATGAATTCAAGGGAAAATGCAATCTTGTATGGCATTTTTAATAGGAATTTATTAAATTATTTGATAAAAGAAAAATTTCATGGAAGAGAAAACAATGTATAAATTTTGTAACATGAAGGAAATTTTGGAGAGTTGAGATAATCTGTGTTGGATAACAACCCAGAGGATAAGTGCCTCATATCTCATAGCCAATGTTGCTTTCTTTCTATGAGCAAGACATTTAACTCTTTCTTTTAATTTCATCTACTTAGCTATAAGTAAATAACATGAGCAAGTATAATTGATTACTGTATAGAGTAGGAATATTGTTATTAAACACCAAGTTTAAACCCTCAACTGAATATGAGAGAAATACCTGGTTTCAATCAATTCAACCATCACAATGCCAAAGTAAACTCTGTGTGTGTGTGTATACCATAAGTTGTTACCTGAAGTATCACGATATATGTCTACCTGTATATTTTCAAAATATTATTACCAATGTTATGTATAAGTTAATGATCAATTAGTGTTTTTTGTGATAAGTTTGTCAATACAGAAAAGGCACTGTTTATGAAATGTTAATTTCACTCAGACTGGTGACATTTTCCACGCTGGCATGGGTTGAATAGTTTGACAGGATCCAGTGATCCACAGGGATGTGTTGAGCTCCAATATGAGTTTTGGCCAGATAGTTTCTATGGCCATATGCCCTTCCTAATGCCAACCACTTTAGCGTGTACTGGGTGCTGTTTTCTTGCCACTAGCATTAGTGAGGTCATCAAGTAACTTACAAGAATAGAACAGGAAGGAGGAAAAGGAAAAATCCTCTTTAACTAAATGGGAAGTGCAGTATTTGTGAGAGAGAGGAACTGTGAAAAAACATTAAGTTAGAACCTAATTGTGAGATGGTGATGGTAGTAGTGTTTGACCTACCAAATCTCATACTACAACACATGCTACTACATCACATCACACTATACATGCAACAACTCATCACATGCCACATTATTTGACACAATACGTAGATTATATAATACATTTTTTTAAGGCGGTGAGCTGGCAAAATGCTTAGCGGCATTTAGTCCGTCTCTATGTTCTGAGTTCAAATTCCGCCGGGGTTGACTTTGCCTTTCAT
>JAOPUL010007422.1:65979941-65990405 GCA_027564515.1 Octopus rubescens
CTTGCCAGTTTCCAGTCAAAACCGTCTAACCCATGCCTGCATGGAAAAACAGACGTTAAATGATGATGATGATGATGTTTGTGAGTTGTGTAAGGGTATACAATCATAAAAGTATAGGTGCAAATATGGCAAAGTGGCTAAGGATTTTGCTATGCGATTATTAAGTCCTGCATCTGATCCCAATTCATAGCCTCTTGAGCAAGTTTTTTTAACCATAGTTTTTTTTTTAACCAGCCTTGAGAAGTAAATTGAATAAACAGCTGTTTGGAAGACCATAGGATGGACTGTGACTGTAATTCAAATGACCATCTTTATCACATGTTGTATCATATTTATTCTGTTTGAGAATTATGTTAGGGATACTCAACCATTTATATATTAATTCAAGAAGTAGAAAGTTCAGTTAAATGAGGTGCTGGCATGGCTGTGTGGTAAGAAGCTTGCTCGCCAACCATATGGTTCCGGGGGTTCAGTTCCATTGCATGGCACCTTGGGCAAGTGTCTTCTACTATAAGTACCAGGGTCGATTCGCTCGACTAAAATTTTTCAAGGTGGTGCTCCAGCATGGCTGCAGTCTAAGGACTGAAATAAGTAAAAGATTAAAGATAAAAGATAACTCCTTATCCAAAGCAACAGAAATCCATTTACTTTGTTTTTATACACACATATGTATACCTATACATTCAACACATTCTACACAGGTATGCATATATAGGGAAATGTGTCTTTTACTTGTTTCAGTCATTGGACTGTGCCCATGCTGGGGCACTGCCTTGAAGGAATTTACTCAAACAAATCAATCTCAGTTCTTGTTTGTTTTTATTAAATTCAAAATCTGATACTTATTCTATTGGTCTCTTTTGCCAAGTCACTAAGTTATTGGGATGTAAACAAACCAACACTGATTGTCCAGCAGTGGGGAGCATGTGACAAACACAAACATAGAGACAAACATAGACACACACATATATATCATCATCATCATCATTTAACGTCCGTTTTTCCATGCAAGTATGGGTTGGACAGTTTGACTGAAGCTGGCAAGCCCGGGACTAACTATGCTCCAGTCAGGTTTGGCTTGGTTTTGACAGCTGGATGCCCTTCCTACCGCCAACCACATTTACAGTGTGTGCTGGGTGCTTTTAACATGCTACTGGCACCGGACCTTCTATGCTCGGTTCCCGTACAATATAGTGGGACGCCACTTCCCATACACCAGTGGGGCGTCTCCTCCCGTACAAACATAGGCAATTGAGAATCGTTTTTTGCCTTGCATATATATATGCCCTGTGAGTGAATTTGGTTAGTAGGAACTGTGTGGAAGCCTCATTTTATATATATATATATATATATATAAAATGAGGCTTCCACAGGGTTATAACAGAAGACACTTGCTCAAGATGCCATGTAGTGGGACTGAACTTGAAACCATATGACTGCAAAGCATGTTTCTTGACCACACAGCCATGCCTGCATCTATAGATACATTCTCTTTTTTTCATATAAATGAATGAGTGTTCATTGTACTCATGAATAAATACAATTAGAACAAGTTACAACACAACAACTAACACATACACATGAATCTTAAAACTCAGTGCTAACAGATTAATCTAAGCACTATGATAAATACTTTCTACATCGATATTGAGTTACATTGCCATTACTGCACAGTTTTACCATTGTTAATTACACTAGGCCATCTGTGTGAGTATGTCACAGTCTTTAAAAGGATTTTTTAAAGATAGCAATGAGCACATATCAATAAACTAGCACATACATTTGGATAATCCACAATAGTGAAGCTATGCAGTAATGTCAGTGTAAAGAATCTATTATTAAATTGTTTAACAAAGAAATATATACTTTGCAACAATACTAAATTCTTTCTGTGTTTTATGCAATGAAATCATACCTGATAAAATTTATTGATGCAAAATTGTGGCACGCACATACTCATGCACTAACACACACACACATGCACATGCACACATTCATTTGCACTTGTGTGCACTCTTGCACACACTCATACACACATTGCACATACTCAGGCACACACACACACTTGCACACTCACACACATTCTCACACACTCATACACACACCACTCTTTCTCATTCACATACACTCTCTCGCACGCACGCACGCACACACACACACACACACACACTCTTTCTCACTCACATACACTCTCTCCCATCCACAAACACATTCATAGACACACTCATAAATACACACACTCACTCATACACACATACACATACTTAAATATTAGTAGTAAGTAGCCAACAAAATCTGTTGAGAAATATGTGTGTGTGTGTGTGTGCGTGTGCGTGCATGCATGCGCGTGTCTCAGAATTAGCTCTGCTGTGCTATGAGAGGATCATGGTGAACCATGTTCAATATTCGTGCCATCAATGAAATGGAGGACAGATTGAGCTAAAAGTTAGCAACCTTTATCATCAAGCATACTATAAAAGCTATCGGTCAGTCTGTCTGTCTATTGCTTTGAATGTCTATCAATTGGACAGTGTGTCAGTCTGTGTGTCTTGCCTGCCAGTCGGTCTGTGTGTTTTCTCCATCTCTCAGTTGTATGTCTGTCTGTTGGTCTGTCTATCAATCTGTCTGGACATGCACGTAACATGTCATCTATGTAAATATCAGTCACTGTTGTGCAGTGAAGTTGACTGACTGACCTATTCGAGCCATGCCAGCACCAAAAATGCTTTTGATGTATTATGTATGCATTTGTGAATACACACACTTAGTTGTATTGATATGAATGCATTCAAGCAGTTATGAATATATGAACATTTTGTCTTTCTTTCTCACACATAAGAAGACAATGACACTCACCATGGTATATACACACACACACACACACACACACACATGCACAAACGTATACACACACACACATGCACAAACGTATACACAATGTAAATAGAAAACTTGTTAAGCATTGAGTGAAGAAGACATTTGTTACATTGTTGACAGTTGCTGAAAGTGAGTATAGAATTTATTTTTGGACAGACTGCATGCACGCATGCATCACCCCCCGCCCCGCACCACTCTCTCTCTCATTCTTTCTTTCTTTCTTTCTTTCTCATACACACTCTCACATACACATAGAATATGTGTATATAATCACTCACATGCATAGAGAGGTATATAAATGCACACATTCTGTCACACAATTACAAAGAGCCATAATACACACTTGTGTAGGAACACCAGTTGACAAATTTAAATTTAGCAAATCCATTAGCATGAAACTCTTGCAAAACAAAGAACAGATCAAACAAGACCCCATTAATACCAATCCCCTCATAGGCAGCCATCATTTCAGTAAAATCCATCACTTCCAAGCTTTTCAAAGAAACCACTCGTGCATTCAGCAAGAACCATCTTGTCTACTGAATAAAGTGAACAACGTTTCATTAAATATATAGTTAAAAGCTAAAAAGCCTTCTTGACTACTTTGTCAGAAAACAACACCTTTAGAGACCATTCTCCACATCCACCTTTGCAAGTCAGACATTCTTACCAGTCTCGTTAACCAACACAGTTCCATTAGGTAATGTAAACAGAAAGTAAGATCTTGCCAAGTTGTTTGTGAGTTAAGGTCACAGCTGTTAACTAGTCACCACTCTGAAGTTTACATACTCTTGAGCTTACATACACTCCCCCTCAGCTTTACATGCATTCCACTCATCTTTACATGCACTCCACTCATCTTTACATGCATTCCACTCATCTTTACATGCATTCCACTCAACTTTACATGCACTCCACTCATCTTTACATGCATTCCACTCATCTTTACATGCATTCCACTCATCTTTACATGCATTCCACTCAACTTTACATGCATTCCACTCATCTTTACATGCATTCCACTCATCTTTACATGCATTCCACTCATCTTTACATGCACTCCCCTCAACTTTACATGTGCAACACTCATGTTTACATAAACTCTACTTAAGTCGGTATACATTCCCCTTGAGTCTGCATACATTCCGCTCAAGTTGGCATACTCTCCTTCAGGTCGACATACACTCCACTCATTCTCTCTCTCTCTCTCTCTCTCTCTCCAGTTCATATTTATACATGTGTATCAATATGTGTGTTTATATATTTATTCCTGCCCCATACTCATACAACTTTCTCCCCTCCTGCTCAACTTATCAAGCTATCATCAGGGAAACGACCCTGTTCAATGTGTAAAAAAGAAAAAGAGTAAGAAGAAACTCTATACAGTGTACCATGTGTAACTTACAAATGCACAAGAGGTGTAGTGAGGTCACAAGCAAGCTAAACAGAGAAGGCAAGAAAGACTATCTTCACTGCTCAAGCAGCTCTCTGGAATTTGTTGAAAGCTTCTGTAGTTTGTAGAACTTAAGTGACAGTGGGTATTCAGAGAATATAGTATCCAGAGTAAGAATGGTTGAAAATAGTTTAGCGAGCTTTTACCTCTGCTGGCAACAAAGGGTTTTTCCTTCAGAGTGAAGAGCAAATAGTATGATGCCTGTGTATGAAGTGCAATGCTGCATGATAGTAAAACTGGGCCTTGAATACAGAGAAAAAAATGATCAAAGAGAATAAACAATAATGTACACGAGAGAAGAGGGCACTGGTATGAACACGTGATGCATATCGAGGAGGATAACTTTATAAAGGAATGTTGTGCACTCAAAGTAAATGGAATCTGCTGAAGATGGAAACTGAGGAAGATTGGGGCGGGGGGTGGGGGTGAAAACAGACCTGAAGCTGTTGTACCTCACTGAGGAAATGACAAAATGATTAGTTGACACACTGTGTGAGAGAAGACCTTCTGTACATCAGGCATGTGAAAATGGATGTTAAAGATGTATATGTGTGTGTGTGTGTATATATATCTTGGGTGCTTCATAAAATGTACCCAGTACACCATATTAAGTATAAGGTATAGAGGACCCTTTATTCTTGTCAAAGACATGAAAAACTCTTTTGTTTTTCTGCCATGTAAAAATACACTCAGTACGTTTTGTTAAGTAGTTGATTGTTAGGAATGTAGGAAAGACATGCAGGTGTACATATCAAGTCAAAAATGAAACTTTTTTGTGAGATGTGGTTGTCTGACCCATTTAGGAGTGCAAAAACTACTCATATAACCCATGCCAGCATGGAAAACAGATGATAAATGATGATGATTTCTCTCTCTCTCTCTTTCTCTCTCTCTCTCTCACACACACACACACACACACATATCTAAATACACACAGTACTTGACTAGTACTTATTTTAGTACCCCAGGAATTGTAGACAAATAGCATTCACAACAGTATGATTTGAAATGTACATAATACATTCAGTAGAATTCTTATTAATTAATTCAAAGCCAAAGTTTCTTTCTGTCGCTATTCTGAGAATTTCTGTTTCTCTGACCTTTTCTGCTGTAATTCAAAGAATGTGATGGAAAGGAAATTGATTACCAACATAACTGAGTCATTTAACTCATCTCAACTGTGTTTATTGTTTCCTAGTCTAAATAACATCACAATAATTATACAATGGCTGTGAGCCAATTTGAATCACCTGTACGTACATTGTTAAATCATTACAAGAGCAAAGACAGGATTAAGAGAGTTGATTAGAAATGGAGCCATGAGCCCCTTGCAACATTAACAAAAACATTTTGAATAATAGTTTCTTACCCCTCAATTACATTTACATTAACATTAGGCTTCTTACAGTAATTATAGCTTCTCATCTTTCAGTTACACTTACGTTAGACTTTTAACAGAAATTATAATGTTTCACCATCAATTACACTTACTTTAGGCTTCTTACAGTAATAACAGCTTCTCATCCTACAACTACACTTACATTAGGCTTCTTATAATAATAATAATAGATTCTCACCCCTCAGATACACTTAATTTAGGGTTCTTAATAATAATAACAGCTTTCCACCCTTCAAATACACTTACTTTAAGCTTCTTACAGTGTGTTGCTTTTAATAAAATCATGAAGAAACTTTTGTCGAAGATTTCTGCTGTTTATCGTCAATTAATTTCAGTTTGATAATTTCCTCCATCAAACTACTTTTGTCTATTTATCATTTCCAGACAGGCTTGTTCATTACGTTTCTCTTATATATTACCCCATTAATACTTTCCATATTGCAAAGTCTTTCATGCAAGGCTTTCATTGTTAACAAGACATTTTACAATCTTATTTATCAAATCTATTCTACTTAATTCACTTTCATTCCCTCCTGACATATTTCTTTTCGCATTCATTCATAAACTTGTGCATGCGTTTGCAAACACACACACACATACAGACACACACAGACATACATATGCACACACATGAACAGATATACATATAGACAAGACACATAGATAAACACACAACCCTCTTCTTCTCTTTCTCCCCCTCTCTACATTATAGTGTTGTCATTCCTTTTATGCTGCAATTCCTCATTATTTACCTGTCTTTGTTAATGAATTAATATAGTGTCATATCTTCCCACTTCTATCTTCCCCTCTCTCATTCATTCCATTCTGTCATAATTTCTTATCTTCTTTTATTCCCTCTCTCTCTCTCTCACACCATCTTCCTCCATCTCCACCTCTCCTTCTCCTCTCTCTCAATACTCTATTCTTTCTGTTACCCTTTCTCTCCCATCTCAAACTTTTTACTTAAGACCAAAATAATTTATGGATGATTTCTTAATGTCCATAGTTTTCTTTTCCCCTAAAGATTATCAAATTAGAACAAAATAATAAAATAAACTCACCCCCCTCCAAATAATAAAAAAACAACACCAGATGATGTGTATGGGGTGTTGTTCACCTGTTCTTACAATTTTCTCCTAATACATCTTGCTGAAGACATGATTTCCTAGAAAATATGACAGTGATGTTACTTTCTAGAAACTTTGAAGATTGTTATTTGGCTTGCTCAAAGTATTAGTGTAGTTTATCTTTTAATGGTTTTACTAAAGAAGACAGTAATGAAATGACATATTATGTATTGCTGTGTAGTAGGTGTGCCAAATAAGAGACAGCAAATACATTTGGAGATGGGTGAAAATAAAACATTTTATAATATTAATACTTGTAAATGTCTTCAAAAGCCTCAAGGGTTTTGGAAGCTGCTTTGCATAATTCCATAATTATTTCCCATCCTAATAGGGCACAAGACTAAAACATTAACTTTCTCATATCTACTAACTATTTCTGATATCTAGTTTAATTGAAGCTACATAGAAATGTGTCTCCTGCTAAAATAGTTAACAATATGTCTGTCTAAGGATTTATCTCAGTGTTTAGAATAGGTATACCATGTCCCTGTCATAAGAGGTGTCTAAAAAAAAAAAAAATTGGCGTCAGGAAGGGTAACTGGTATAAAACTCTGTCTCACAAAGTTCCAGCCAATCCATTCCAGCATGACAAAGTGGTTGGTGTTTGCAGACTAATACAACACTCCTGCCCAACCCATGGCAGTATAGTAAAATGTATAGATAGCAAACTATTGTAATGGACTGCTATTTATCCAACTCATACCAGTATGGTAAAGTGGATAGTTTAACAGTCTTATACAACAGACCTATCTAACACATGCCAGCATAGTAAAGTGAAAGGGGTTAGCTGTCCAATATAATAGACTCTTCCAACCCATGCCAGCATGGTAAACTGGATGGAGTTATCAGACCAATACGATATTTTCACTCAGGCTTTTCCTTTGTTCTAATAGGTAAATGGATGTGACTGTCTTTTATTAAAAAAGAGAAATGAATGGTAAGGGTAGCTAGTTGTTGAGAATGGTACTTCACTCACAGGGTATTTTCCCATCACTCATATTCATCCATTCCATGGTTTCTTTGTTCATGGTATTTCTTCATTGTTGAAATTGTGGTATACAAACAAATATTCTCTTTTACTAGAGGTGTGTGGTCTAGTAGTTAGATTGTTGGACTCATGATCGTAAGATTGTGGTTTCAATTCCTGGACCAGGTGACGCGTTGTGTTCTTGAGCAAAACACTTCATTTCACATTGCTCCAGTCCACCCAGCCTGTAAAAATGAGTAATCCTGCAACAGACTAGTGTCCCGTCCAGGAGTTTAATATATATCTGCCACAGAAGCTGGGAAACCAGCCCTTATGAACCCATAGGGCTTTAAAGGAGTAACTACTATGACTACTACTCGAATATGAAGACACTGTAAGCATTCACTATCAATGAGCTAACCTCAATGTGGTTATTTGATCTACTAGAAATAACAACGAAATCTCCCTCAAACCACACTCAGCTGTCTTAAAAGGACACATTAGAAGATATAGATCACTGCCACCATAACATTATCTATTACTATCAGAATCATAATGTTAATGTCCATCTTTCCATGCTCGCATAGATCAGACAGGCTTCCTTGAGACAGATTTTCTATGGTTGGATTCCTCTCACTAATCCCCACCTGTTTCCAGCAAAGTAATATTTTCTTGTAGCCAAACATATTTTCACAGGAGATTGGAAACAAAAGACACCACTTGTAAGATGGTTGTTTACAACTATTACATAATGTTAAGACAAAGAGATACAAGTACACATGCACACTCATTCACATGCATGCACACACATGCACATGCATGTACACACACACACACACACACACACATACATGGTGGGTTTCTTTCAGTTTCCATCTACCAAATCCTGCTTGGTGATGTTTTTCAAATCCCCTCATAAAACCTTGGTTGGCTCAAGGCTATTGTAGAAAACATTTGTCAAAAGTGCCTTGCAGTAAGACTGAACCTGAAACCATGTGATTTGGAAACATTTTTAATTGCACAGTACCTATTAAACAATTCCTTAAAGACAGGATGGTCATGGCTGGAATGTTTATTAATCACAAGCCTGCTCAATCAGAGGCAACTTGAGACTAAACACCAACATATAGATAAATATATGAAAAATATTTCATGTAAGTGCTCCAGCATGGTCACAGCTAGATATCAAAAAACCAATATTACCGTAACATTAAGTTTGAAATAGCTTAATATGCCAAAAGGATTTCAAGTAAATGAATTAGCATTAACAAGAATTACCTTATTTACATTATATACATAATCCCTCGTCTCAAAAATATAGAACAAGAATGACCTTCCACATTTTCTGGCATACAAGTCAATGTTGTATATAAATCGAGGTAGATTTTTCATTAAAAAAAAATCAGTGTTTCAGTCTATACTCATCATATAAGTTGACACACCCTTTTTGGTTACAGGTTTTTATTGAGAAATCATTGGGGTTGGGATGGATCAGATCAGATCAGATCAGATCACCAGAGCTTGTACAAGGAATAGAGGTGAATAGATTTTGCAACAGAATGATAAATGTTCAAATATTTCAAATCTGATATTCAATATTTACTTTTATTTATAATTATAATCACACATCAATAGAACCACAAAGTATGTTTAATGAGAATTAACAGGTAACTAAAATTTTTGTTATATGCCATCATGGTGGACCTGATCTGTAAACATTCAAACATTGTCACTCTCTTTCCAAATTCTGCTGCATTTCACATGAAATTTTTGGTCCTCCAAAGTTGTCTTGGTGTATAAGTCGAACTACTATAAATTTTGGTCTGAAAAATTTGACTTGTATGCCAGAAAATACAATAAATGATTTAGAATATTAAGTTTCAACCTTCTTTGTTTTAAGTTCGAATCCTACCAGAGTAACTTTTTGCTTTCCCTCCTTCTGGCATTAGTAAAGTAAGAATTGCTTTGTAACGAAAGCTCTGTCTATTAGATTCATTTGTGGAAGTTTCCAAACAATAATGGCATTAATCTCCTTCAAGTCTGCTATTAACTCCTGATAGAGCAGAATTGTTAAAAACACAAGTTTACTTTTCTGTATTGAGTGAAATATAAAGGAGTGCAAGTGAGAGGTGTCAGCTATTTCAACTAACCATAAATCTCCTTTCTACACTGTAAGAATATATGTAAAAATAAATGATTCTCTCTTTTAGTGTAAGGCATCAAACAGCTTTAAAACAAAGTGCCAGAAATATTCTTTGGTAAATTTAAAACACTGCACATCCATTCTTAGAAGTTTGGTGTTTTTCCCATTAAAAGATATTGTTAAATGGCAAGACTTTTAAGAGGTGGAGGGAGAAAACAATAAAAGCTATAAAACATAGAAATAAAATATAAAAAGTTAAATTTTATATCGCTACAATTTTCTCTTAGCTTTTCAACAGAAGAAAACGTGAAGTTTTGAAATATCTTTAACAATGTTTCTTTATTTCTTTTGTATAAATAAAGTTTTACTGTCGAGAAGGTTAAAAGAAACAGCTATTTCAACATGAATCTCCTGGGCAACATATATGTCAAATTTTACTCCAACTAAATTTTCAGTATCTTCTTTTAACTTGAGTAGTTCTAGCTATAAATGTTGGCT
>JAOPUL010007422.1:66007308-66020463 GCA_027564515.1 Octopus rubescens
ATATAAAGCTTATTTTAAAAAAAAAATTATGGTATTTCTGGGTAGGAGAAATGTTATGATTGCTATATTTTTGAACTTCTCCTATTTGACCTTCAAAGCTTGATAATGGAACTGAGAAGAAATGACATTATTTAGATTTATTTCTATATAAATTTTAAATAAGACGTTTCTCTTTCTCTCTTTTTTCCCTTCCTTTTCTTTTTAACCAAACTTCATTTGAATCTTTTCATAATCAGGAATGAAAAAAATAAAAAAGAAAGTTGAAAAGCTAACAGAAATATTCTTTGACTTGATTTTATGATTATTATTACTACTTTTATTATTATTATTATTATTATTATTATTATTTAAATTTGGACAATAGTAACAAAATGTCATGTTAAATTCTAAGTTATAAATAGATAACACAATCTAATTGAAATTTATGAAAGAAAAAGAGAAAATTAACACAAAAAAAAAGATAAATTAACAAAAAGTAATTCCTTAGGCCATTCAATTAACTCTTTTCATTTGAATCTACATTGATTTAGAAAAGGAGAGGAAAAAAAACCACCTATTGTTGTCTTTATTATTATGGCACACAGTTGTCTAGAGGTAAAGTCTACCTCACTGCTTCAGTTCTGGTCATAACAATTTCACTTCACTCAAATTGGAAATATTCCTGGGAAGGAATAAATGTTACATAATCCATGTGCTCTCTCTCTTAAATCTGATATTTTGCTCCCATCAAAACTCAATACTAAATCAATGCTAAAAATAGTTGACTAGCAGACAACGTACCCTGAAGTATTTACATTAATTTATGTTTAAAAGTTGGTTAAATTGAAGGTGCCCCACTGCCTGGGTTTGTGATATACAGCTTCAGTTAAAAATCATTTTATGTGTATTTCCCCAAGCCAATACGGATTGACTGGATCTCCAAGTGACTAGGTGCATTTTATCACACCACTAACTCTACAAGGTTTTATGCGACAAGTTGAAAGTGTTTCCTTCCATCCTGTATCACCTAGTGAAATATTTACTGTGAATCTGAACTTCCATAGGTTGTGGATACAATCACTTTAAAGATAATTGCCTTTCTTAGATAAGACACTCATCTGGGGTCTTCTTTATATATTGTATTGGTCTGGAAAAAGAAGATGCGTCCATGATCTTTGCAGGTCTTCTGATTATATCATCACAGTTAATATTTTAAATCAGTAGTTCTCAACCGGGGTCCATATAAGATTTTTTGGGGTCTACATAACAAAATAGTAAATTAGGGAACCCCAATAGTATTTTAAGGGCCCCTGAAAAAAATTTTTTAGATGTGTGTATTGGTATGTATTGCAATAAACAGCTAGGCTTCTTTCTCTGATATTTTACGTAGTTCAACCTACACAAGTTAATGTGTGAAAAACAAATGAAGAATTTTGAAAGAAGTATCTATAAAACTAGTTTTTAAACATCAAATGGCTATGGGGATCCACCAGAATAAAATAGTAATCAAAAGGGTTCATGAATAACAAAAATGGTTGAGAACCCCTGGTTTAAATGAACAGTTGAAAGTTGACAGCTGCAGTAAAACCATGTATTGGAAAGATATTGTAGAAGGAGATGAATTACTGGGTGCCGTGATTAATGTGGGCCTGGGGTTGTGGGGTGGCAGTGGTGGACACAATATGGGTAAGGAGAAGAAAAGGGATGAGTGAGTTGGGAAGGTGTAGGTGAAGGTAGCAGTATACTAGCCAACTCTGAGTAACGACCATCATAGTAGTGGTAGAAAATGGCTGAAAGAAGGCACAGCACATGCATTGCAGTGTGTTGGTGACAGATTTCATGGTGATCTTTTGATTGATCTTCTTTTTGATGTGTGTGTGTGTGTGTAATGCAGCAGCCCCATCTCAGAGGTAGAAGTTGTACTCCACTGGAATTAGATGACAACATTTTGCTTGGTAGTAATGTTGACTGACTGAGACAGTTGACATCTCTCACTTGCCTACTTTATAATGGCTGGAAGATTTGTTTTTACCTTTTCAAGCTTTAATTTCAATTAGGAAATATCTAGAGCCATAGTTCTCAGACAGTGCATCACAGGGTTTATTTAGGTATGATGTGGGTTTTTAAAAAAAATACAATTTAAAAACCTCTTATTGAGGTTGAGCATCTTGAAAAACCTTGTTATTCATAATTTTCTTATACACAAGACTAATAAAACAAAGTAAACGGTAGTTTTTCTATATTTTTTCTAATTTTTAAACTTTAAAAAGAGATTTTCTTTTAAATTTCTAGTTGAAGATTGTTTGTTTTGCATCTGTTTTTCCATGCTAACACACGTTAGATGAATATATTGTTGAGGCATTGTTTTACTGCTAGATACCATCACTGTCACTAACTCTTGTGTTTTCAAACACGGAATCTCTTATTTCACTTGTTTTTTCAGTTGTGAAGTGAGTAGACAGTTTGTTGATAGGAGAAGTAACAAAGAACATGCCATTTGTAGCAAGCAACTTTTGTAGAGTGTTACTGTAAAGAAACAGAAAGATGTGCATATGCATGGGTGCACACACACACACACACACACACACACACATACCTACACACATACATTATCCTATTCACCAGACTATCAGGTTCAGGTTTATATATCGCTGGTCACTGTCTACCTCTAGTCTTTCTTTGCTTGTTCTCTTATCTTCCAATTGAACCTGAATTTTATTTTTACAATAGCATCTTCCTGTCGACTTGGAGGTCTTCTGAGTAATTTTCATCCAATTTCTAGGATACCACTCAACAACTGCATGGGTTCATCTGTTACCCCTGAGCTTTGTGATATGTCCAGCTTAGTGGAACTTGTGCTTTCAGTATTTTGCAATCACATCACACCACTCCATTCTCAAATTATCTCATTTCAGATATGCTTCCACAATGATATTTCCATCGTCCTCAGTATCATAGCTAGTCATTGTTCTTCCTCCTTTGTAGTAGCCCATGTCTCATTTGAAGAGATTGACATAGAGGGTCTTTCCCAGATGTGCTGTGTGCACATCTTTAACTGAGACAAAGGCCTTTTATTCTGTTCTTGCTCAGCATGAGATTTTAGTGTTCATGTGTCACAAAAATGTTACTCTCTGTTTCAAGTGGATGTACACCTTCACCTCTTCAATTTCATCACATCCCATACCATTTGGTCTTGTGTTACATGTTCAGTGCATGTAGTTTGAGAGGTTTACTACAGAACTCTATGTATCCAGCTTTATCATCACAATCTGCAGCTGATTTGAAGTTTCTACAATAAACACAATATTGCCTGCAAATTGTTACTTTTTCATGACTGATGCTGATGCTACCTACTCAATGTTTTTGATGATCATTTCAAGATATGTGGTGAAGAGCTTTGGAGATATGGTATCTTCTCATTTGGTGCTCTTTCTGACTGGAACGCTAAAGAGTAGTGACAGTAGAGTTATATCAGTGATACATCCTAAGTTCACCTCTCTGAGAAGATCAATGTATTGTTCCTCAACTCCTTGTGTCTCCAGACGCTTCAACACTGTATTCACCTCCATGCCATCAACGGCCATTTTGTAATCAATGATGGCAATCCAAAGAGGCAGCTGATACTCTTTCATATATTCTAGAAGCTACATCATCGTGACTATTTGGCTTATGTTGTAGTTCTTCTAAAAACCTGCTTGTTTCCTTGGCTCTTGATTGTCAAGATGTTTCAACAGTCTGTGACAATGACCTTTGAAAACAACTTATAGAAGTGAGACAAGAAGCATATAGAGTAATACTTTCTCATATCTTTCCTATCACTCTTCTTATAAAGCAAGACAGTATTTTACTTCTTCCACTATGAAGGTATCTTTCTCTCTTTTAAATATTGATTGTAACTTAGAACAAGAATTTTCCAAGGTACTCTCTTCCATTCTTTAGCATTTCCATTGTTGTACCATCTTTCCTTTGTATTTTATATCTCTGCATCAGCAGTAAAACAGCTTTCTCAATATCACTGATCAGAATAGGTGGCACTTCATCCAGCACTTGTGATGATGAAGGATCATGCATCACTAATGATTTAAAAACAGACTTTCTTCACTTTCCTTTTGTCTATCATCATAAGCCTGTCTTTGTTCTTAAATGCCATTACCTCTGATATATATATAGTACCATCTCTGTCCTGCATCTCTTTAGACTTTTCCCCACTTCTGAAGCTCACTATCTTGTTGAGAATGGAATACTTAAAGGGGTTCTTTCATGTTCCTTCTCATATTCTTCCATTTCTCTTGCATTTTCCTTGTTTCCTCCAAGATATTTCCATTTGACTCTTGTAGGTTTAGGGTTCTTGCTTCCTGCATGCAACGTTTTGTTTTCTGGATCAGTGAATTCATCAATTTCTTCAGACTGACTCTTGATACTATCCTGCAACTATGTCACATCAAAGACCTGCAGAATGCATCATTTGTCACCATGCTGCAGTCAATCTTATTTTGGTGCTGAGCATTTGGGGATTATCTAAGTACATCTCTTTTCAGATCTTTTCCTGAATAGCTGTTTCTGATGTAAAGTTGTTTCACCTCTGCCATGTTGATCATTTTCCTTTATTTCTCTCTCCCAACCCAAACTTTCCAAAGCGTTTCTCACTCTATTGTCTTATTCCAACCTTTGGATTGAAATACCTCATCACAACAATGTATATCTGTGAGTTGCATTTATTCCAAGTTTTGATAGAATTTCTCTATTTCATTGTTCCTTACATGTAGGAACATGTATCTGGATGATCTTAAGCATAGCATTTCCTGAAAGACAAATATTTAGCACTCTGATGAGTGATGAAGACAAATTGCAGGATATGAATTTCATTGCTCATTCTTTGCTTATAATGAAAACTATACTGCCTATCTCAAATTAGATGTTGTGATATCCTACTTCAGTGCCTTCATAGTGATGCAACAGTTATAATGACAGTCTAGTAGCTATAGTAGCAAGGTGCATGCCCTAGCAGTTCCAACCAAAGCATAAAAGTACTGGACCACTGACCCTACAGAAAGGCTTTTATAGAAGCAAGTACATAGTTGATTTGCTTGAAGTTGGAAGCCAGCTAAACTGGAAAATTAACAATGGCTTGCTTGCTTTTTTCTTAACAACTGACTGTACTGAGCTATACAATGACATTGTATACTCTGAAAATATATAACAAATTCCTGCAGATAGATTTGCACTGAAGATCCTTTGAGTCATTTGTCTGACATTATATATCCTTGGCTCTTTTAATTTACCCTGTAGATTGGTATAACCAGTGGGATTTCACTATATGGCTTATCATAATATATTACTTTGATTATAAACAATATGATTGGTAATAATATTCTGGTTGTGTAGAATATGACTGATCTTATGCTGTAACAGTGTACAATATGACTACAATGTCAGATTTGTAGTATATGAGGTATGTGACTGATTGTTTATTCTGAAACTATACAATACAACTGGCCATATTTTGTTTGGACAATATACAGGATGATATAGTCTTTGCCAGGCAGTGAACAGTGTGACTAGTCATACTGTTCAGGCAGTGTGCACTATGATTAATCATAATAGTCTGACAGTGTACTGTAAGACTAGCTACTTACCAGTTTATGGAGAAGCAGGCATCTGCCTGGGTACTTGCCCTGCTATAAGTAGCCACCTAATCTCCTTCAAATCACACAATACTGTCTTAAAAGGGAAGGATGTTTTGGGCAATGTAGTTGTAGATACACAAAAAGACAAAATAATCATGGTTTGAACATGAGATAAATTAGTGCTAAACTACGACAGTTCCTTTGCTCCATTTCGATATATTATGATCTGTCTACTACATTGTACAAGTGGTAGTAATCTGCATGTCTTAAATTGTACGACACGATCAGTTATATAAACAGAACAATATTATTATTCATCTACCATATGACTGGACAGTATCTAAGCCTGGTCATAACTTTGATATTTTAACACTACAATATAACTTAGGTAATATTGGATATATGACTACAAATCTTACATTGCTTAATGACATTGTACTTCACTGACATTGCACAATATCAGTAATTTCCTATTGCTCTGATATTATTCAATATGACAGATCATATTATTATTCTATTTTGTTGTTTTACAGAATTGATGTTGTACCTGGTTTAATTATGCTTTTTATTGAACCACAACTCAAGAAGCATTTTGTATTTTCTATACAAAACTTTGCTCTTCATATCTGCCCTTTCTTTACATTGAAGACTTTCCAAATAATTCCTGTTGAATCTAGTAAAAATGTTTACTACACTGCATCTATTTCCAGGTTGAGATCAAGTTTTGGTGAGTTTGGTGTCAGAAATGTATTTTTCACTGTCCCCAAGATCCCAATAATTATCTGTAGTATCAATAATCTTGTTAACTTTTCTGTTCCAACACTTGATAATTCCATAACTCAAATTCATACAATATTCTACTTTTCCCTTTTTCTTTTTACTCTAGTGTCAAATTTCTTCTTGTCAATGACTTCAATATCTGGTCTGTTGTATTCAATTATTATTTTGGTTTATGTGGGAAAATTCCTCAACAACCTCACTTCATCATTTTCAAAGGTTTATGTTTCTATCCCCACAAAATGGTAAAAGCTTTTTTCTGTGTATGCTAAACTAAATTTCTTGCAAAAATTCAAGTGAATCATTGCATTAATTATATCATACCTTCATAACTTTTTGTATTCATTCTGAGCTAACTGGACATTACAATACAATGTTAGCTTTGTTCTACAGCTGGGTGAGCAGCTCTGCTGCTCTATTATCCTCTTGATCCAATTTACTCCAAGTCTTGTTCTGGTGCTGCCAACATCATTCCATTTGTATTTGCCTTCTTTAATAATCCTTTCTTTAGCCATAACCAGCTAACAGAATGAAGTTTCTTTCTATCAGAGATATTCTTTTTTTCTGTTTTCCAATTTTAGGTTGTGTGCATTCTGTAAATAGCCCTTCACTTTTTATTTCCTTAACGTGTGTACCTTCTGGATATGGACAAATCCCATAAAATTCTGCAATTGTCATTCATGATCACAGACTCTGACTCATGTACATATCACCTTTTTTGTCAATTTGAAACTACAAATTTGGCTAACATCCCAATGCATTCTTTTACTGACAGTCAGGCTTGCACTTATATCCTTTTTGTGCCAGCTATTTGTATTCCCTTAAGAATATTTCACCCATTTTCCACATATTCTGACTAAGTTTTATCTATCTTTGATTTTATCAAGTTTATTCTAATTGCATGTTCTTGAGTAACTATAATTGACAATTCAGATTTCCATTTCAGGTTTCTATTTGTCATCTACAACCAGTGTTCTTGCCTTCCGATATCCTCAGTTTGTTGTGACCATAGTGTTCTTTGTCTTTCCAGCTATTTGTCATGCTATTCTTCTTTCTGTACTTGAATTCTTTCAATGTTCCAATGACTTTCTTGATATTTCTAACCACAAATAATAGCTTTTTTTCACGATGAGCAACAGAGTTCTTCAGAATCCAAAATTGCAGCAGTGATGGTGTTTTCTGCATTTAAGAAACCTCTGCTTCCTTCCCTTCTTGCTGAACAGAGCCTATTGATATCAATTTTAAAGTGATGTGCATTATGCATTGTGAGCAACTTTCTAGTTCTTTTATCCAATTCCTGTAGCTCTGTCTTTGTCTACTTTAAAACAGAATACCTCAGCACTGGCATGGCTCACATATTGATTGCTTTGATGACATTCCCTCCCATTAGTCTTGTTTCAAGCACCATCCTAACCCTCCTCTTGTACTCTTTGAAGACTTTCTTATTCCTTTCCCTTTTCATTACCTTTTCATCATGCAACAACCCTAGCGTCTTGTATCTTCATTCTCTTTCAGCGATTTAATAATACCACCTGGTGGTACCTTTTACCATCAATTTAATCTTTCGACTCTCCTTCATAATTAAAACTGCTCACCTATTTATAACTCCAACTTCGTACCAATATCCTTGCTAAATATTCTTACTGTCATCCATATATAGCAGATGATTTATTTGCTCCCTGGTCTTTTCAAGCTCATAAGCAAATATCGATTTCCTTAGTATGCTTGTCAAAAAAATCCATGCAATCACTGTAAAAGAAATGGAGAGCCCAAATCTCCTTGAAATATTCCCCTCAGTATTTTCATATTTCCTAATGATTAATTTCTGCACTTTGGTTCTACTTCACATAATTTCACCACCTTTTCTAAAAGGATCGTTAATTTTGTTAAAAAAAATTTGCTAAAAAGATCGTTAATTTTCCAAAACAAAATTGTTAAAAAGATGGTTACTTTTGCTAAAAGAAATTTGCTAAAAAGATCGTCGTTAATATTGCCAAAACAGATTGCTAAAAAGATCGTTAATTTTGCAAAACAAATTGCTAAAAAGATCGTTAATTTTGCTAAAAAGATCGTTAAATTTGCTAAAAAACATTTGCTAAAAAGATCGTTAATTTTGCTAAAATTTTGCTAAAAAGATCGTTAATTTTGGTAAAAAGATCGTAAATTTTGCTAAAAAAATTTGCTAAAAAGATCGTTAATTTTGGTAAAAAGAGCGTAAATTTTGGTAAAAAGAGCGTAAATTTTGCTAAAAAAATTTGCTAAAAAGATCGATAATTTGGGTAAAAAGATCGTTAATTTTGCTAAAAATATTGCTAAAAAGATCGATAATTCTGCTAAAGAAAATTTGCTAAAAAGAAATGCTAAAAAGATCGTCAATTTTGCTGAAAAAATTTGCTAAAAAGATCGTTAAATTTTTGATAAAAAGATCGTTAATTTTGCAAAAAAGATCGTTAATTTTGGTAAAAAGATCGTTAATTTTGCTAAAAATATCGTTAATTTTGGTAAAAAGATCGTTAATTTTTTGCTAAAAAGAGCGTTAATTTTGCTAAAAAGATCGTTAATTTTTTGTTAAAAAGATCGTTAATTTTGCTAAAAAAATCGTAAATTTTTTGCTAAAAAATCGTAAATTTTGCTAAAAAGATCGTTATTGTTGCAAAAAAGATCGTTATCTTGCTAAAAAGATCGTTAATTTTGCTGAAAATATTGCTAAAAAGATCGTTAATTTTCCAAAAAAAAATTTGCTAAAAAGATCGTTAATTTTGCTAAAAAAAATTGCTAAAAACATCGTTTATTTTGCTAAAAAAATTTGCTAAAAAAATTTGCTAAAAAGATCGTTAAATTTTTGCTAAAAAGATCAATAATTTTGCTAAAAAGATAGTTACCTTTGGTAAAAAGATCGATAATTTTGCTAAAAAAATAGTTATTTTGCCAAAAAGATCGTTAATTTTTTGTTAAAAACATCGTTAATTTTGCTAAAAAGATTGTTGATTATGCAAAAAAGATCGTTGATTTTGCAAAATAGATCGTTGCTTTTGCTAAATAAACGTTAATTTTTTGTTAAAAAGACGGTAATTTTTTGCTAAAAAGATCGTTAATTTTAATAAAAAGATTTGCTAAAAAGATCGTCAATTTTGCTAAAAAGATCGTTAATTTGTTGCTAAAAAGATCGTTAATTTTGCAAAAAAAGATCGTTAATTTTGCTAAAAAGATCGTTAATTCTTTGCTAAAAAGATCGTTAATTTTGCTAAAAAGGTCGTTAATTTTGCTAAAAAGATCGTTAATTTTTTGCTAAAAAGATAGTAAATTTTACTAAAAAAGATCGTTAATTTTGAAAAAAAGATCGTGTATTTTGCAAAAAAGATCGTTGATCTTGCTAGAAAGATCGTCAATTTTTTGTAAAAAGATCGTTAATTCTGCAAAAAAAATTTCTAAAAACAGCGTAAATTTTGCTAAAAAGATCGTTCATTTTTTGCTAAAAAGATCGTTAATTTTGCAAAAAAAATGGCTAAAAAGATCGTTAATTTTTCTAAAAAGATCGTATATTTTTTGCTAAAAAGATCGTTATTGTTTTCAAAAAAGATCGTTATCTTGCTAAAAAGATCGTTAATTTTGCCTAAAAGAATTTGCTAAAAAGATCGTTAATTTTGCTAAAAAAATTGCTAAAAAGATCGTTTATTTTGCTAAAAAAATTTGCTAAAAAAGATCGTTAAATTTTTGTTAAAAAGATCGATAATTTTGCTAAAAAGATCGTTAATTCTTTGCTAAAAAGATCGTTAATTCGTAGCTTTTGGTAAAAAGATCGATAATTTTGCTAAAAAAATAGTTATTTTGCCAAAAAGATCGTTAATTTTTTGTTAAAAAGATCGTTAAATTTGCTAAAAAGATTGATTATACAAAAAAGATCGTTGATTTTGCAAAAAAGATCGTTGCTTTTGCTAAAAAGAACGTTAATTTTTTGCTAAAAAGATCGTTAATTTTTTGCTAAAAAGATCGTTAATTTTAATAAAAAAATTTGCTAAAAAGATCGTTAATTTTGCTAAAAAGATCGTTAATTCTTTGCTAAAAAGATCGTTAATTCTTAGCTAAAAAGATCGTTAATTTTTGGCTAAAAAGATAGTTAATTTTACTGAAAAACCTCGTTAATTTTCAAAAAAAAATTTGCTAAAATGTTCGTTAACTTTCCTGAAAAGATCGTTAATTTTGCTACAAAAATTTGCTAAAAAGATCGTTAATTCTTTGTAAGAACATCGTTAATGTTGCAAAAAAAAATAGCTAAAAAGATCGTTAATTATTTTCTAAAAATATCGTCAATTTTGCTAAAAAGATCGTTAATTATTTGCTAAAAAGATCGTTAATTTTGCTAAAAAGATCGTTAATTCATTGCTAAAAAGATCGTTAATTTTCCTAAAAAGATCGTTAATTTTGCTACAGAAATTTGCTAAAAAGATCGTTAATTTTTTGTAAAAAGATCGTTAATTTTGCAAAAAAAATAGCTAAAAAGATCGTTAATTTTTTTCTAAAAATATCGTCAATTTTGCTAAAAATATCGTTAATTCTTTGCTATAAAGATCGTTAATTTTGCTAAAAAGATTGTTAATTTTGCTAAAAAGATCGTTAATTCTTTGCTAAAAAGATAGTTAATTTTGCAAAAAATATCGTTAATTTTGCCAAAAGGATCGTTAATTTTTTGTTAAAAAGATCGTTAATTTTGCTAAAAAGATCGTTAATTTTACTAAAAAAGATCGTTAATTTTGCAAAAAAGATCGTGCATTCTGCAAAAAAGATCGTTGCTTTTGCTAGGAAGATCGTTAATTTTTTGTAAAAAGATCGTTAATTCTGCAAAAAAAATTGCTAAAAAGATCGTTAATTTTTCTAAAAAGACCGTAAATTTTTTGCTAAAAAGATCGTTAATTTTCCTAAAAAGATCGTTAATATTTTGCTACAAAGAGAACGATCTTTTTATCAAAATTTATTGGCTAAAAAAATTTTGAAAAACAATTGGTTAAAAGATCGTTAACTTTTTCATAAAAAGATCGTTAATTTTGATAAAAAGATCGTTATTTTGCCAAAAAGATCGTTAATTTTGAAAAAAAAATTAGCTAAAACTATCGTTAATTTCGCTAAATAGATCGTTAATGTTGCTTCAAAAATTTGCTAAAAACATCGTAAATTTTACTAAAAAGATCGTTAATTTTTTGCTAAAAAGATCGTTAATTTTACTGAAAAACGAACGTTAATTTTTTGCTAAAAAGATCGTTAATTTTTTGTAAAAAGATCGTTAATTTTTTGTAAAAAGATCGTTAATTTTTTGTAAAAAGATCGTTAATTTTGCAAAAAAAAAGGCTAAAATGATCGTTAATTTTTCTAAAAAGATCGTTTATTTTTTGCTAAAAAGATCGTTAATGTTGCAAAAATGATCGTTATCTTGCTAAAAACATCGTTATTTTTTGCTAAAAGATCGTAAATTTTGCTACAAAGATCGGTAATTATGCTAAAAACATCGTTAACTTTTTTAAAAAAATTTGCTAAAAAGATCGGTAATTTTGCTACAAAAATTTGCTAAAAAGATCGGTATTTTGCTGAAAAGATCGTTATTTTGCCAAAAAGATCTTTAATTTTTTGCTAAAACGATCGTTAATTATGCTAAAAAGATCGTTAATTCTTTGTAAAAACATCGTTAATTTTGCAAAAAAAATTGCTAAAAAGATCGTTAATTTTGCTAAAAGGATCGTTCATATTTTGCTAAAAATATCGTTAATTTTGCTAAAAAGATCGTTAATTTTTGGCTAGGACGATAGTTAATTTTTCTAAAAAGATCGTTAATTTTGTTAAAAAAATTTGCTAAAAAGATCGATAATTTTGGTAAAAAGATCGTAAATTTTGCTAAAAAAATTGCTAAAAAGATCGTTAATTTTGCTACAAATATTTGCTAAAAAGGTCGTTAATTTTACTAAAAAAGATCGTGCATTTTGCAAAAAAGATTGTGTATTTTGCTAAAAAGATCGTTAAGTTGTTGCTAAAAAGATCGTTAATTTTGCTAAAAAGATCGTTAATTTTTGCTAAAAAGATCGTTAAATTTTTGCTAAAAAGATCGTTAATTTTGCTAAAAAGATCGTCAATTTTTTGCTAAAAAGATCGTTAATTTTGCTAAAAAGATCGTTAATTTTGCTACAAATATTTGCTAAAAAGGTCGTTAATTTTACTAAAAAAGATCGTTAATTTTGCAAAAAAGATCGCGCATTTTGCAAAAAAGATCGTGTATTTTGCTAAAAAGATCGTTAAGATGTTGCTAAAAAGATCGTTAAGATGTTGCTAAAAAGATCGTTAAGTTTTTGCTAAAAAGATCGTTAATTTTGCAAAAAAGATCGTTAATTTTGCTAAAAAGATCGTTAATTTTTTGTAAAAAGATCGTTTATTCTGCAAAAAAATTGCTAAAAAGATCGTTAATTTTGCTAAAAAGATCGTTAATTTTGTTTAAAAGATCGTTAATTCTTTGCTAAAAAAATTTTGCTGATAAAAATTGGTAAAAAGAACGTTAATTTTGCTAAAAAGATCGCTTATTTTGCTAAAAAGATCGTTAACTTTTTTCTAAAAAAATTAGGTATAACTATCGTAAATTTTTGTAAAAAGATTGTTAATTTTTTGTAAAAAGATCGTTAATTTTGAATAAAAAATTAACGATCTTTTTAGCAAAAATGACTTCTATTTCTTCTGTCTGTACGGAAGATAGCATACATTGGTATATGTATCTCTGCATCATTTATGTCTGTAG
>JAOPUL010007422.1:66451034-66461370 GCA_027564515.1 Octopus rubescens
TTTCCAGTCAAACCGTCTAACCCATGCCTGCATGGAAAAAGAGACGTTAAAGGATGATGATGATGATGATGATGATTATCTTGTGTAGAATGTCCTACAAGACGAGCCGATTAATAATGAAAGTGGTATTAATATCACAACACAATACTCCTATCAACACAGTCAACATACACTAGACACAAATTGGAACCACTCCTTCACAGCTGATAGAAAAAAGCCAAAAATTTAGCTCCATTGGTAATATTAAGTCAAACAAAGAACCTTTTTCTCCAAAGTACAGGCATGGGTTTGGTTTTTGTTATTTTATTTTTTGGAAGATTACTAAATTTTGCATTCATGCAAGTCTCCTAACTCCATACCACCAAATTATGTTCCATGGAAATGGCATGGCCACTACAGCCTGACACAATTGATGTTGCAGACATTGCTGTCAGAATACATGGAGATGGAAAAGATATTACAAGACAGCCTATTCTGTTAAACGCACTAACAATTCTGCCAATCCATCACCTCTGAGAGAATGAAAGGTAAAGTTGACCTTGATGAGATTTGAAATCAGAGTGTGGAGAATCAGAACAAATACCACAAGGCATTCAATCTCATACTCTGATGGCTCTGCTAACTCACTTGTGTGCAAGTGTGTACGTGTGCATGTGTGTGTGTACACTCATGCAAGCAGTTCATTTTTGTATTGTAACTGTGAAAACCACTCATGTTTACATGGAGTGTATAAATCCGGTGATACAATAATAACTTCTGCTGTTATTTTGCGATAAACACAACTGATGGATCATTTATGTTTTGTTAAAAAGCACTTGGTACACTCTGTAGGCATTAGGAAAGGCATCCAGCCATAGAAACCTAGCCAAAACAGACTATGGAACCTGGTGCAGCCCTTGATCTTGCCAGTTCTTGTCAAGCCGTCCAACTCATGCCAGCATGGAAAACGGTTGTTAAATGATGATGATGATAGAAGATCAAGAAAAAAACCTAATGGTGGAGAAAGCCTTACAGCTAGGAGAAGAATGTATCTATAACCAGACTAATAACGGAGCATCTAGGTGGTCACCTGGCCTTTGAGAAATGGCACCCAAATATCCCTCAAATTACACCGTCATCTTATTAAAGCTGATATTCAATGTTGAAGAGAAGAATGAAATGGTCCCAGATGGTATACTTTTGATCATAGGTACTCTTAGTCAGTACTAATTTATAGATTTTCCATAAGTAAAGCAGAACTTAACATTGTGTGCATATGTGTGTAAAGTAAAGACCCCCTTTGGTCATGAATGACCATGGGATTGCACCTAGAAAATTCCCCTCTGAGGCACAAATCCGGGCAAGGTTGTTTGTGGAAGACCAGCAGTCGCCCATGCATACCAAGTCTCCCCTACCCACATCACCAATGTTGTCCAAGAGGGAGGCAAAGGCTGATACAGCTTGGCACCAGTGATGTCGCAACTCATTTCTACAGCTGAGTGAACTGGACCAACGTGAAATAAAGTGTCTTGATCAAGAACACAACACACAGCCCAGTGTGGGAATCAAACTCACAACCTCATGATTGTAAGCCCATCGCTCTAACCCCTGAGCCATGCGTCTTCACTATATATATATATTTCACAAAATGAAAAAAAGTAGAGAAATATCAATGAGAGAAATAGTAGGGGGGGAGAACAAGAAGGAGAGGAGCGAGAGAGAAGCAGAGGGCAAGAGGGAGAGAGAGGGAGAGTGGTAACGTGTTTTTGTCCATGCCATCTTGGTAAGAGTCTAAAGTAATAGTGTAGTAATTATGCAGAGGATTGTTGAATACACTACACAAAAGAAATTTCTTATGAAAATAATTAACTCTACTTGAAGAATACTTCAAACAAGTTATTCAAAAACATTAAAGAATCAATTTTACCATCCTTTTATTCACTTTTGCATCAAACTTTTTTCTTGTAATAACCAATAGTTATTATTGTTCAGTTATGTTTTTCTTTCATGTTTTCATTGCACAAACAAGCACATTTCTGTGCACCATGGGTATGTGCAGTGTTTTCTTGTTTTAATTTTCTATTTCAGTGACAATATTCTAAGTAACATGTCCTTAGAGTCTAGGGCAGTGAGCTGGCAAAATCGTTAGCAAGCTGGGCAAAATGCTTAGCAGTATTTTATCCGTCTTTACGTTCTAAGTTCAAATCCCACTGAGGTTGACTTTGTCTTTCATCCCTTCGATAAAATATAAGTACCAGTTGAATACTGGGGTTGATGTAATCGACTTACTTCCTCCTCTGAAATTGCTGGCCTTGTGCCAATATTTGAAACCAATATGTCCTCAGTTCCTAGTAAGGTCATTTTTTTGTATGTTGGACATTGTTTTGGTTATGTATTTGTCTGCCTGTCTATTAATCCCTCCCAAGGCACCTATTATTATAGCTCTGTCCCCACCCCATATTTAGTTTATCTCTTTTTCCAGGTCTGTATATTTGGATAATTTCTCCTTGTTTATCTTTTTATCAATACTTTGATTAGAAGGTATTTCTGGTGGTCCTTGACCACAATATCTGGTCAATTAGCCTCTTTGACTGCTCTGTCTGTGTGGATTGGTATTTCCCATATCATGCTCACTTTTAAAGCTCTCTGTTTTGTAGTAGTTCTTTGTTTATATCTGACCACCACCCTCTCTGTGTATTCTGTATATATCAGCTTTGAGATGGTTTTTCTAAGAACCACTGTTTATAGTTTCCTGGTTATTTCTGCTTAACCCTTCGTTACCATATTTCTACTGAAATACATTACCACTGTTTCAATTAATTTTGAAAATAATAAAGAATCTAGGAAAATAACTATCATTATTAAGCTGGTGTTTGGAACTTAATAACATGAAATTTTGATGGATGGTTTTAATTTAGATCACTTTAAAACAAGAAGTTTATATCATAGAACCAAATATGGTTTCAGGCAGGTTGCGATTAAAAGGGTTAAGCTCTTCAATTCACTTGAATCACAATTGAAACTTAAAATCAATTTGAAACAGGTTTTAAAGATGCAAGTCTTATTAATTCAGGCTTTAATTTATTAAAAATTTCACTGACATCTATTGGCAGAATGTAGAGAAAGTACTATAGCACTTTATTGGATATTTATAGTAGTAATCCCAGGTGATAATTGCAGAACCTTGTGAAGATTAAACCATTTCTACATTAAAATCCTTATTTACATAAAATAAGGCAGTGAGTAGGTAAGATTGTTAGTGAATCAGACAAAATGCATAGTGGCATTTCTTTCAGTTCTTTATGTGCTAGGTTCAAATTCTATCAATGTTGATTTTACCTTTCGTCCTTTGGTGGTTAATAAAATAGGTATCAGTTGTACACTGGGGTTGATGTAATCGATTTTCTTCCTTCTTTAAAAAGGCTGGCTTTGTGCCAAAATTTAAAAGTATTCTTTACATAAAATAATTACATACCTCCCCCTTTCACCAAAAAATATGAAACAACAGCAATTGTTGGGATGTCCCTATCATGCAATGATCCTTGTAGTCTTAAAAGGCCTCCAAAGACCAAGGGCAATGTTCCTTCCTCCAGACCAAGCCAATGAATAAAAATACAAATAAATAGATTACATGTACTTGCTATAAGTTGACATTAATTTCAGTTTAACTTGGAAATTAATTAAAAAGTATTAAACTACAACTGAAAGAGCTAATGATTTCTTTTCTTCTTCTCTCTGTTTTTCTTCCTTGTTTCTTTCTTTGATAATAATAATAATAATAATAATAATAATAATAATAATAATAATCAAAGAACCAAGAACGTTTTGACAGAATGTCTGAAAATAACTATGGTCGGTCATTTTAATTAAGAAGGTTATAAATGGACAAAGGAATGGGCAGTCCCAGGGAGAAAGTGAGAGATGGAGAGGAGACAAGGTAATAGAGTATAATAATGGTGTTCTGACTGGTTGTACTGAGAAGGAGTGTAGCAAATAGCATAAATAAAAAGTAAAAAGAGAAAAAACATGGAACAAGTCCTCAGAAATTGTTGATGATGATGATAGTGACAAAAAGCGAAATGGATAATTTAAAAAAAAATTATACTAACCAAGAAGACACACATACAGTCAAAGACAATGGAACCTAAGACAAGCTATGATTACCTTAATTGCATTATCTAGCAATTATATTGTGGTCTAATATAACATCAGAATTCTAATTTGATCAAAAGACACTCTCCTAACCAATTCGTCATCTCTCCCACACCAACTTCCAAATGTAAAGAAACGTCTGTTCATTATTTTGCTTCATCTCATTACTTCTGACTAATTAAACTCTAATTAGCTATTGGAAAGGTTTTTTTTAAAATAAACTATTTCTTTATTTTTTTTGTGTTTTCTGTTTTTCCCCTCTTTTATGAAACATAACAACATCAAAAATAATAAACACAAAGAGAAATAACCAAGATTTAAGGATATTTTCTTTTAAACAGAAAACTAAAAAAAAAAAAAAAATTTAAAATACACAAAGGAAAACATGATAATTCTAAAGATAACAATTTTTCAATATCTTCCTGAGACCTATGCTACATACAGTTCTTTGCATGAGTCTTCAAGTGGTATCTCGATCTGCTAGAAATAACAATAAACTCTCCCTGAAATCTTATTCAACTATCTTAAAAAAAAGGAAGAAGGCATTGACTTAATGTAGTTCCAGGTAAACAAAATGATCATGACTGGATCACTGTTGATCGTATGCCTACTGAATCAGACCTAACCTGGAGCTAAACAATAACAATAGTTATTTAGGAAGTTTGTTGTGGTGTGGTTTCATCATATATTTGGGGAGGCAGAGAGAGACCCAAGAAGATCTAGAAGAGAGTGGTGGAAGTGGTTATATAAAATATGTTAGTGGATATAATAAAGGAAATGACTAGGGATTGAAACAATTAGATATGTATAGCATTGTAGACCTGTCCAACCCTAACATTAAAGTAACAGATGATGATGATGATGATGATGATGATGATGATGATGATCCTTATTATTATGTTTGTAGTTTCCTGGATATTTCTGCTTAAACCTACTGAAATACATTACCTTTGTTTTAATTAATTTTGTTTTAATTAATTTTGAAAATAATAAAGAATTTTGGAAAATAACTATCATTATCAAACTTAATAACATGAAATTTTGATAGAAGGTTTTAATTTAGATCACTATAAAATGAAAAGTTTATATCATAGAACCAAGTATGAAGAGTACCAAGTTGGTAGAAATAGTAGAACATTCAACAGAATTGTAGATAATATAAATTTGCATAGGCGCAGGTGTGGCTGTGTGGTAAGAAGCTTGCTTCCTAACCACATAGTTCTGGGCTCAATTCCACTGTGTGGCACCTTGGGCAAGTGTCTTCTACTATAGCCTCGAACTGACCAAAGTCTTGTGAGTGGATTTGGTAGATGGAAACTGAAAGAAGCCCATTGTATATCTAATATATTAAAACAAAGAATGTGTACATGTCTGTCTGTCTGTAAGTTACCTTCTAGTGCCAAAACCGCTAAACCGATTTTCTTCAAACTTCACAGACATTGCTCATGTTTATGGGCAGGTTTTAAGTACAAAATGGTTTCAAAGTTCAACCGTGTAAAGGGGAAAACCATGTATAACAGGTATTTTTTCCACTTTTCCCCCTCTTACACGTGCAACTTTCCACTGATTTTCTTCAAACTTATTGACCACATTCAAGCTTTTTTTGTCAGAGCTATTGCAATGTTCAACAAATCACCCGAGCAATGCCAGGTACGCCTGCAAGTCTATATCTATGTGTGTGTGTGTCTTTGTATCTGTGTTTGTTCCCCACCACTGCTCAACAACCGGTGTTGGTTTGTTTACATTCCCGTAACTTAGTGGTTCAGCAAAAGAACCGAATAAATACTAGGCTTTAAAAAATAAGTCATGGGGTCGATTTGTTCGCCTACAAACCCTTCAAAGTAGTACCCCAGCATGGCTGCAGTCAAATGACTGAAGCAAGTAAAAGATAAAAGATCCATTCATCTTCTCCACCCACTTTTCCTGAGAGGGTCATGGCTTTGAGTCTGTTTAAGTTGAACAGTTTCCCATCCAACCTGGTGCATAGATAGATGACTTCTATGGATGAACCAAAGGGGTGTTTCAGGAGGACAGCAAAGAAAATGCCAAAAAGGGTTGGGGTGAGGACACAACCCTGCTTCACTCCGCTTTGGATGTTGAAGGCATCTGATGTTGAACCGTCGAAGACAATAGTACCTCTCATATCTTCGTGGAAGGACTTTATGATACTGAGGAGTCGGGGTGGGCAGCCAATCTTATAAAGGATGGAAAAGAGCCCTTCCCTGCTGACTAGGTCAAAGGCTTTGTCAGATCTATTTATGCGATGTACAAAGGATGTTGTTGTTCTCTACATTTCTTTTGCCGCTGCCTGAGGGAGAAGACCATGTCGATTGGGGATCTGTTTTCACGGAAGCCACAATGGGATTCCGGGTAGACTCTCTTAGCGAGAACCTGGAGTCTCTTCAGTACAACTCTAGCAAACAGTTTGCCAGAGATACTTAAGAGAGAGACACCGCGATAGTTGTTACAGTCGCTCCTGTCACCTTTGTTCTTATACAGCGTGACGATATTTGCATCCCTCATGTCTTGTGGTACTTCGCCCCTCTTCCAATAGAGACACAGGATTGCATGGAGCTCATGGATGCCAACCTCTGGACAGCATTTCAAGACCTCTGCAGAGATAGCATCCTTGCCAGGTGCCTTGCCGGAGGCAACAGACTGGAGCGCTTCAGTGAGCTCTTCAAATGATGGTTCGATGTCGAGCTCCTCCAGGATTTGCAAGCACTCAATGGCGTCCAGGGGATCTTTGCTAACTTTGTTCTCTCTAGCATACAGTTCGGAGTAGTACTCTACCCGGCGCTACATCTGTTGTTCTTTGCTCCAGTTGATCTCACCTGTGGTAGTCCTCAAGGGGGCGGTCTTCTTCTGTGTAGGGCCAAGTCCCTTCTTGATTCTATCGTACATGCCTCGAGAAAGAGATGTGATAGGGCATACACTCAACTGACAGGAAGTGTATATAGGTGAAGTGGTACAGAGGGTTGGATAGGTGAGTGGGCAGGTAAGGGAGTGGGAATGAAAAGAGAGTGTGGGAGATGAAGGGGGGAAAAGGAGTGCAGTGAGTGTACACATGTAGGAGGAGGGGTGCTAGGGAGATATGTTGCAGTGGAAGATAGATTCATCGGGGGGGGACACATTGCATGCAGGTAGGTTCGTGAGGGTGTGAGGGGAGAATGGGTGATTGAGGGTTGGGATACAGCAAATGGTGAACATGAGAGGAGGTATGGGGAAGATGAGTTGTAAGGGAAGAGATTTGTCAGGGACAGATTGAGTACAGGGGTATACATATAAATGACATGCCTTTATGGCCTCAATGTTATTTAGTTGAACAGGTTTTCTCAAGCACAGTGAATCCCTAATCATCTTGATCCTTTGTCATTTCCTATTTGAGGACCAAGACCTGAAGATCATTTTCACCATTTCATCCCATGTCTTCCTCCTTCACAAGTTCCCTCCACATTTAGTAATATGCACCATTTCTTTATGCATCTGTCCTCATCCACATCCAGCACAATCTTCTCTCTTGCACACTACATCTGATGCCTTTTATACTTAAATTTTCTTTCAACATATTTACACATTGTCATACATGCACACTGACATTGCACATCCAACAGAACATGCTGGCTTCATTTCTTTCAAGCCTTCACCTGTCATCTGCATTCATAGCTCACATTTCACTACCATGTAGCTTAGCTATTTGTTCACAAGCATTATACGATCTACCTTTCACTCTAAGGGAGAGGCCCTTTATTAACAAAAAAACGTAATGGCTCTTTGGACTTTGCCCAGCTATGAGCATATTTCTTCACTGCTTATTTGATGACCTAAGTTACAGAGACTATCTACTATCTCTAAGGACCCCCCTGGAGTCATTGGAGGAAATCTATTTCCTGTGTGTTTTTAGTGTTTATAGTTCCTGCACATCTGCCACACACAAAAATTAGTTTTCCTGTCAAGCTTCATGTGATCCCACGGCACCTCTTATGTGTCTGTATATTAAACTAGGTACTCTGAATGGAATCTCTACATACACCTTTTCGGATCTTTTCTGTTTGGCTTTCACTTTTTGAAATTTTAAAATTAAGTGAAAATATTAAAATTTGAAATATTGATGTAATTTTTCCTGCTGAATCTGATGTTGTTATTCACTTATTCCAGACAAATTTTAGGAAAATGTTATAGCGGTTTAAAGTTTGATAATCTTTACCCAATCAGAAAACAGGATTTGGAAGCTAGCATTTTCTGCGTGATAACTTTTATTAAACAAAATGAAAGCAAAGTTGTAAGACATTTTGAAGTTTTAATAAGTTTAAATGAATAAAATCATGTGAAGCACTAAAATAGGCAATATAAAAATAAAAAATCCTCAATGACATTTTTTTGTGAAAAATTACAACACATATAAAATGTAAGTTAAATTACCAAAAGAACAAACTGTACATTAGACTACTGTAGTTCAGTTCATGTAAACGATTAATAGTGAAAATTCAAAAACGAATGTTTGAGATACACTAGGATTAGAGTTAGGATAATATATTAGGTAAGTAGTGGTTGTAGTAGTTTTAAGCAGTTACAATGGAAACAGGCACCAATGTGGTTTACGATTGGCTAAAATTACCCAAAATTTGCAAACTTTAAAAGCTATTAACTAATTCATTTACATAATTAGCATACAAAAACTACACCAATACACTAACTTTGAAATAAATCTGAACAAAATTAAAGGAATTGAAAAGTGACAGCCAAACAGAAAAGGTCCCTTTAATCATTGTTTAATTCATTCATTCCATGCCTTGCTTCCACACCTGAAATTTCTTCTGTAATTCTACTATTGATTCAGCTATATAAGAACAAGATCATCAGTATAGAGGAACTCCCATGGGCAACCACTTTTAAATCTATCTGTTATGGCCTGGAGGTCTATGATAAAGAAGACAGGTTTGAGAACCAAGCCCTGTTAAACTCCTACCTGCACACAAAATTCGTTGCCATACTCATTGCTGACTCTCACCTTACTGACAGCACTCCTGTACATGGCTTGGACAGTTCTCATCAGCCACTCATCTACACCTAGCTTCTGCAGTGACCACCTGTGAGAGACCCAGGGACCCTGTCAAAGGCTTTTTCTATGTAAATTAACATCTAGTACAGGGATGATTATTGTTGCTGTTGAGCACAAAGCATATATTGATCAAGTAGGCCTATTATCAAAAGCTCTCCAACTTTGAAACATACTGTATTTTTTTCTATACCAAAAGCTATAGTATCTTTTATCTTTTACTTGCTTCATTCATTAGACTGTGGCCATGTTGGGGCACCACCTTGAATTTTTAGTCAAATGAATCGACCCCAGTACCTATTGTTTCAAGCCTGGTACTTATTCTATCAATGTCTTTTGCTGAACCGCTAACTTACGGGGACGTAAACTAACTAACAGCAGTTGTCAAGCAGTGGTGGGGGACAAACAGCCACAAGGACATACACATAGATATATACATATATATATGTGTGTGTGTCCTTGTGGCTGTGTTTTGAGTGAAGTTGGTAGACGCGTCTACCAAATCCACTCACAAGGCTTTGGTCGGCCCGAGGCTATAGTAGAAGAAACTAGCCCAAGGTGCCACGCAGTGAGACTGAACCCGGAACCATGTGGTTGGGAAGCAAGCTACTTACCACACAGCCACGTTTCCTTTTCTTTAGAAAGGTAGATTGGCTGTTATTTCAAGCAGTTAATTACCACATTGAAGCTCCCTCATTTTCTGACTGCTGGAAAAGGATGGGGTAATGTTATTCACTTCAGGTGTCGGATATGTCAAGACAAACAATATCACCACTATATGTTGTTTTGACATGTTTCAAAGTGCATCAGATGGCAGTTTTCGTGTAAGTTGTTTATGTCTCATGAGACCCGAGTGCAACTTTTTTTTTATTAAAAAAAAAAAAAGTTTAAATAAATAAATAAAAAAAAAAGACACCCTACAGACATTTGCATTGAGAATCACAGGGTCTGGTACTTTATAAAACCAAACTACCACTATTTCCTTCATTGCATTATAAATAAATTCTAGAGATATCTATTATTCTAATCTCAAAGCATTTTAGTGTTTTAAATTTTAGTAGATGCATATATCATCATCATTTAACGTCTCTTTTTCCATGCAGGCATGGGTTAGACGGTTTGACTGGAAACTGGCAAGCTGCACCA
>JAOPUL010007422.1:66492805-66504886 GCA_027564515.1 Octopus rubescens
ACTCTCTCTCTCTCTCTCTCTCTCTCTCTCTCTCATCATCCTCCTCTAACGACCGTTTTCCATGCTGGCATGGGTTGGGCGGTTTGACCGGAGCTGCCGGGATGGGGGGGTGCACCTAGTTCCAGGCTGATTTGGCTGGGTTGCCCTTCCTATTGCCAACCACATTACAGTGTGTGCTGTGTGCATTTAACGTGCCACTGGCACCGGACTCTTGGTGCTAGTGCTTTTGCATGGCACCTTCTTGAGTGTTTTTACGTGGCACCACACAGGCGAGACGGACAAATAGACCAGGGATGGATGAGATAAATAGACCGGGGACAGACAGACATAAGGTTGGAGTGTTAGTCAAATGGACATATAGACCAGAGACTGGCAAGACATAGAGGCCAGGGACAGGTGGACATATAGACCGGGGACAGACATATAGACCGAGGACAGAGGTACATATACATATATAGCCTGGTGGCCTGTGTGCATGCGCCCAAACCCTTTCATATAGTGGTGGCCCGTGCACATGTGCTTGAATCCCCATACGGTGAGGTAGAATGAGAACTCGCATCTAAGGACATATTTTCACATTTGCAGCATATCAATTTAGCAGAGAGCAGAGACGAAAAAGACAAGCTTAGACTAACAAAACACAAACTTATCTTAAATTGAGAATCGTATTTTGCATCCCTTTGGTGCCTTGTATTGCCAGAAAGGCTTCGCTGCCCTTTACCAAACCAAAATAATTGAGAATCGTATTTTACATCTCTTTGGTGCCTTGTATTGCTAGAAATGTCTTTCACTTGTCGCGGCTGCTTCTTAGCCACAGGACTCTCAATGTGGCCACTTCTTAACATAAGACTCACGGCATGACCGCTTCCTAACTCAAGACTCTCAATGCAGCCGCCTCTTAACATAAGACTCTGATGCAGCTGCTTCTTAATACAAGACTCTTGACATGGCCGCTGCTTCTTAGCAACAGGACTCTTGACATGGCCGCTTCTTAGCAATAGGTCTCTTTGGCGTGGCCACTTCTTACTAACATGACTCTCGATGTGGCCGCTTTTTAGCAACAGGAGTCTCGATGCGGCCGCTTTTTAGCAACATGACTCTCGATGCGGCCGCTTTTTAGCAACAGGACTCGCGATGCGGCCGCTTTTTAGCAACAGGACTCGCGATGCGGCCACTTTTTAGCAACAGGACTCTCAACGCAGCTGCTTCTTAACACCAGACTCTCGATGTGGCCGCTGCTTAACACCAGACTCACAACGCAGCTGCTTCTTAGTAACAGGACTCGACTCTTGGTGCGGCCACTTCTTAGTAACAAGACTCAACTCTCGGCGCAGCCACTTTTTAGAAACAGGACTCGACTTTCGGTGCGGCTGCCTCTTAAAAACAAGGCTCGACTCTCGATGTGGCCGTTTCTTAGCAACAGGACTCTGGAAGCGGCCACTTCTCAGCAACAGGACTCTCGACGCGGCCGCTTCTTAGCAGGACTCTCAATGCATACACTTCTTAACACCAAACTCTTGACACAGCCGCTTCTAGCAACAGGACTCTCAATGCAGCCACATCTTACCAACAGTATTCTCGATGTGGCCACTTCTTAGCAACAGGACTCACATCATGATTGCTTCTTAGCTCAGCTCTCTCGATGCGGCCGCTTCAACACCAGACTCTCAATGTGGCTGCTTCTAGCAACAAGACTTGATGCGGCCACTTTTTGACAACAGGACTCTCGACGCGGTCACTTTTTAGCAACAGGACTCTCGACACAGCCCCTTCTTAGCAACAGGACTCTCGACGCGGGAGCTTTTTAGCAACAGCAATGCTCGATGCAGCTACTTCTTACTAATTTTCTTAGCCACAGGACACAACCACTTCTTAACACAATACTCTCTTAACACAATACTCTCTTAGCAACAATACGCTTCTTAGCAACAGGACTCTCGACGTGGCCGTTTCTTAGCAACAGGACTCTCGACGGCGTGGCCACTTCTTAACACAAGATTCTCTGCGTAGCCGCTTCTAGCAACAGGACTCTCGATGTGGCCACTTCTTAACTGAAGGACTCTCGATGCGGCCGCTTCATATCAATAGGACTGTCAATGTGGCAACTGCTTAACACAAGGCTCTCGATGCGGCTGCTTCTTAGCAAAAGGACTCTCGATGCAGTCACTTCTTGGCAACAAGGACTCTCGATGCAGTCACTTTATGAGAACAAAGACTCTCGATGCAGCCGCTTCATAGCAATAGAACTCTCAATGTGGCTGCTGTTTAACACAAGACTCGATGTGGCCGCTTCTAGCAATAGGACTCTTGATGCTGCCGCTTCATAGCAATAAGACTTTCGATGTGGCCTCTTCTAGCAACAAGACTCGATGCGGCCGCTTCTTAGCAACAGGACTCTCAATGAGGTCACTTCTTAGCAATAGGATTCTCGATGCAACTGATTCTTAGCAATAGGACTCTCAACGCAGCCGCTTCTTAGCAACAGGACTCTCGACACAGCAGCTTCTTAGCAATAGGACTCTCGTCACAGCCGCTTCTTAGCAACAGGAACTCTCAACGACGTGGCCACTTTTTAAGACTCTCGACGCGGCCTCTTTTTAGCAACAGGACTCTCGATGCGGCAACATCTAGCATCGAAACTCTCTACGCAGTCGCTTTTTAGCAACAGGAACTCTCGATGCGGCTGATTCTTAACCACGGGCTCTTGTCACAGCCGCTTTTTAACACAAGACTCTCGGCACAGGCGCTTCTAGCAGCAGGACTCTTAACACAGCTGCTTCTTAGCAACAGGACTCTCACCGCAACCACTTCTTAGCATCAGGACTTTTGATGCGGCTGCTTCAACACCAGACTCTCAACGTGGCCGCTTCTAGCAACAAGATTCTCAACGCGACCTCTTCTTAGCAACAGGACTCTCAATGCAGCTGCTTTTTAGCAACAGGAACTCTCGATGTGGCTGATTCTTAGCAACTTTCTTAGCCAAAGGACTCATCGCAGCCACTTTTTAATACAAGACTCTCAGCACAGCTGCTTCTAGCAACAGGACTCTCGACACTGCTGCTTCTTAGCAACAGAACTCTTGAAGTGGCTACTTCTTAGCAACAGGACTCTCGACATGGCCGCTTTTTACAATAGGAGTCTCAACATGGCTGCTTCTTAGTAACAGGACTCTCGGCAGCGTGGCTGTTTCTTAACACAAGACTCTTGACGTGGCCACTTCTAGCAACAGGACTCTCGATGCGGTCACTTCTTATCAAGAAGGACTCTCGATGCAGCCGCTGCTTAACACAAGACTCGATGCGGTTGCTTCTTAGCAAAAAGAATCTTGATGCAGCCACTGCATAGCAATAGAACTCTTGATGCTGCCGCATCTTAGCAACAGGACTCTTGACATGGCCGCTTCTTAGTAACTGGACTCGACGCAGCTGCTTCTAGCAACAGAAACTCTCAATGTGGCTGCTTCTAGCAACAGGACTTGACGTGGCCACTTTTTAGCAACAAGAACTCTCAATGCAGCCGCTTCTTAACACAAGACTCGATTCAGCCGCTGCTTAACACAAGACTCTCAATGCGGCCATTTCTTAGCCATAGGACTCTTGACACGGCCGCTTCTTAGCAACAGGACTCTTGACGCGGCCTCTTCTTATCAACAGGACTCTTGACGTGACTGTTTCTTAACACAAGACTCTCGGCGTGGCTGCTTCTTATCAACAGGACCCTCAACGCTGTTGCTTCTTATCAACAAGACTCTTGACACGGCCACTTCTTAACACAAGAGTCTCAATGCAGCCACTTCTTAGCAACAGGACTCTCGTTGCGGCTGCTTCTTAGCCACAGGACTCTTGACGCAGCCACTTCTCATCACAAGATTCTTGATGCGGCCGCTGCTTAACACAAGACTCTCAATATGGCCACTTCTTAGCAACAGGACTCTTGACACTGCCGCTTCTTATCAACAGGACTCTCAACGCGCCCACTTCTTATCAACAGGACTCTCAACGCGCCCGCTTCTTAACACAAGACTTTTGATGCTGCTGCATCTTAGCAACAGGACTCTTGAGATGGCTGCTTCTTATCAACTGAACCCTTGACGCGGCCGTTTCTTGACACCAGACTCTCGATGCAGCTGCTTCTAGCAACAAAACTCTTGATGTGGCCGCTTCTTAGCCATATGACTCTCTGCTTCTATGCAGCCGCTTCTAGAAACAGGACACCATGCAGCCGCTTCTTAGCAACAAGGACTCTCGATGCAGCCGCTTCATAGCAATAGGACTCTCAATGCAGCTGTTTCTAGCAACAAGATTCGATACGGCCACTTCTTACCAACAGGACTCTCGACGCAGCCGCTTCTTAGCAACAGGACTCTCGACGCAGCCGCTTCTTAGCAACAGGACTCTTGACGACGCTGCTTCTTAACACAAACCTCACGATGTTGCCGCTTCTTAGCAACAGGACATTTAATGTGGCCAATGCTTGACACCAGACTCTCGACGTGGCCACTTCTAGCAACAAAACTCTTGACGCGGCCACTTTTTAACAACAGAAACTCTCAATGCAGCCACTTCTTAGCCATAGGACTCTCTGCTTTTTAACACAAGACTCTCAGCGTGGCCACTTCTTAACACAGGACTCTCAATGTAGCAGCTTCTAGCAACAGGACTCGACGCAGCCACTTCTTAGCAACAAGGACTCTTGATGCGGCTGCTTCATAGCAATAGGATTCTCGACACAGCCACTTTCTGGACAGGCGCCTAACAGGCATGAGACTCTCGATGTGGGTGCATCTTCCTTAATACAGCAAGGTGCTATATGTCTCGATCCTTTGTCATGTTGTCTGAAAGGTCCAGCATACTGAGGTTGTCCCTCAGTACTTCGTCCCATGTCTTCCTGGGTCTCCCTCTTCCACGATTTCCATCCACTTTGAGTGAACGGCATTTCGTTATGGAACTCTTGACCTCCACCCGCATCACATGACCAAACCATAGCAGTCTACTCTCTTGCACACTGCATTTAATTCCTCTTATGTCTAGCTTCTCTCTTAGTTTAATGACACTCTGTCACACAAGTACATTTACATTACACATCCAGTGAAGCCTACAAGCCTCATTTCTTTCTAACCTTTGCATGTCTCTGTGGTTAAGACATTTGCTTCCCAACTACATGGTTTCAGGTTCAGTCCCACTGTGTGACATTTTGGGCAAGTGTCTTCTGCTGTATAGTCCTGGGTCATGCAAAGCCTTGTGAGTGGATTTGAGAGAGAGAAACTGAAAGAAGCTTGTCATATTTGTATATGTGTGTATGTTTTTGTGCTTCATCTTGACATCATATGATAGTTGTAAATGAGTGTCACTGTCATACAAGCAGTGTTGTTCATTTCTAATCTTTCGTGAAAACATGTCTGGCCATGGGGAACTATTACTATGCTTGGAAATAAGTGAGGGTTGGCAACAGGAGGGGCATTCGGTTATAGCAAATCTCCCTCAATGAATTCCATCTTACCCATGCAAGCATGGAAAAGTAGATGTTATAACAATGATGAAGACAATGATGGCTACCTCCATACAAACCTCTACAGGGTGTTCAGTGTCTGTTGTTAGTAACAAATGTCCTTCATTCTGCTTCCCTTGCACTTTATCTTTCTTACCATTCTGAGCTACACTTGACATTATAAAAGTTATTTTCCATTTTAGGTCCAAACCCCGGAAGTGTCAAGAGAAAAGTGAAGCTACAGTAGAAGACCAAGAGAAAGGTGATGATGATATTGAAGAACTAAGGTAGGATATGTTTATATATATATATATGTTAATATTGGCGTTCTGCTGTGCTTGTGGATTCAAAATCGTAGCCAATGTTGGTGATATGTTGAAAACACTCGTGCCGGTGACACGTTAAAAACCCCCATGCCGGTGACACGTTAAAAACACTCGTGCCAGTGACATGTTAAAAAGACTCGTATCGATGACACGTTAAAAACACTCGTGCCGGTGACATGTTAAAAATACCCGTACCAGTGACATGTTGAAAATACTCGTGCTAGTGACACGTTGAAAACACTTGTGCTGGCGGCACGTTGAAAACACTTGTGCTGGTGACACGTTAAAAACACTCGTGCCGGTGACATGTTAAAAACACTCGTGCCGGTGACACATTAAAAATACTCGTGCCAGTGACACGTTAAAAACACTCGTGCCAGTGACACATTAAAAACACTCATGCCGGTGACACGTTGAAAACACCCGTGCTGGAGACACGTTAAATGCACCTGTATACTCTCTGGAGTGGTTGGTGTTAGGAAGGACATCCAGCCATAGAAACCAAGCCAAAACAAACTGGAGTCTGGTGCAGCTCCCCGGCTTGCCAGCTCCAGTCAAATTGTCTAACCCATGCCAGCATGGGAAACAGACACTAAAAGATGATGATGATATATTTAAATATGATATAGAAGCAGCTCAAGTATAATAAATATTATTAACCACATATACTTAATGTTAAAAACACCTCAGTCATGGACAGGCAAGATAACTCATCCAACATCTCGTCTGGGAGTGGTGGTTAATAATATTTATTATACTTGAAACAGTTTAGCATTAAAATGAAGAATCACTCAATACTTTCGTGAAGTACATATTATTATATTTTTCCAAGAAGAGGGTTAACAGTGACTTTGGAGTTTCAGCCTGCTAGCCTTCGCCGGACAGTCTGACAAAGGCTAGCAGGCCAAAACTTCAAAGTCACTGTCACTCCTCTTCTTATATACTTATATATATATCTTTTGTTTTTTTTTCTTTACAGTCTTTCTATTGTAGCTACAGATTTAAATGCAGGAATTGAAATTGAGTTGCGGAAGTGTTTGGTACAGCGTTTATCGAAAGGTGTTGACTGCATTGGGAGCGGAAATGTTGTTAGCTTAACTTCTAGGTGAATATTGAAATCCTATTTAAATCCATGAAGATTTAGATTTTGAAATATTTTGATGCAATTTTCACTCTTTCATACTCAACATAAGTGAGTAAATTTGGATTACAAATAAGCTCCATAATTTTTCTCTTCTTTACTTTCATCCAGACTTTTGTTATTATAACTATTTCTTTGGATGAGGTATAATACCAACGCTTACGAAAGGAACCCCATAGTGGGATGAAACCCAGAACTATGTGGATGAAAAGCAATCTTCTTAACCATACAACCATACCTGCTTCTTTCAAATCTTTCTGATATTTGTAAATGCCAATACATGCTTCATTGTTGTAATTAGTAGAAAGACTGCCCTCCAGGTAGTTTTCTGTTGGTTGCTATATAATGTTTACACGTCTGATAACCAATTTGTGTAATTTTTCTGATATGTTACCTCTAATTTTTTTTGAGTCCTTTATTTGTCTAATAGTACTTATTTAATCAGTAAATATATTTAGACTAATACTAAGCACCCAAAGACGCCATTAGAATTTATGAAGATATCAGGTATTGTGGTGACTTAATTTAATCAGGGCAACCTTTTTTATTTTCATAAGCAGTATAAACAGAAATGTTAAAAACGCTATCTCGTATTGTAAGATGACTGTGCCACAGTGAATAAAAATTAGTTTGGTGATTGAATTGTGTAGTTGAAATCTTCAATAATAAAGAAAGCTTGAAAACCAATTTTGATTAAAATATATTACAATTGGGATTTATAAGAATTTTCTAGATATATAGACTTTAATAGTTGCTTTCCTTTAGTAAAAGTTACAAACTCCAAACTAATTAATAAGCAGCTTTTTTTATCATATAGATGTACACATTTAAACTCTAGTATTTTGATCAGCTCCACAATAGCCATGTCTCGCAGGTTATCAGTGAAACTTAAATACAGTCAGTTATTGTACAAATCTTAGAATTCTCCGGGTTCAGTCCCACTGTGTGGCACCTTGGGCAAGTGTCTTCTACTATAGCCTCAGGCCGACCAAAGACTTGTGTGTGGATTTAGTAGATGGAAACTGAAAGAAGCCCATCGTATATATATATGTATGTGCTGGTGGTACACTCTCTGTAGTGGTTGGCGTTAGGAAGGGCATCCAGCTGTAGAAACCGAGCCAAAAATAGACTGGAGTCTGGTGCAGATCCCCAGCTTGCCAGTTTCCAGTCAAACCCATGCCAGCATGGAAAACAGACATTAAATGATGATGATGATGATGATACTATGATTAGTAATAATTCCCAATAATATACTTGATGGATTAGATACTGCCACTTTATAGATGGATTAGATCCTTCCTTAATGATGACTCAAATCCTCTCCTTACTAATAAACTAGACCAACCCATACTAATTTGGAAAATAATGAGAGAAATTTCTAACATAAGCACAATACTATAAGTTTCAATTCTTTTTGACTGCAGTATTTTCTTTCTTCTTTCCTTGTACCATCGGGTCAAGAAATGACTCCTGGTAATTCTTTTAGAAGCTCTCTATGTACATTTTCATGTAAGAAAACAAAGGTGGTTCCTTGTTGCCTTCCTTTAGATGTATTTTACAAGACAGCTTTTATCAGATCCATCATTACAAGAATTTTTGTTTGTGTGTATATCAAAAGAAAGACATGTTGCTAAAAATAAAAAAATAAAAAGTAAAATAAATAAAAAAAAATATAAATAAAATAGATCAAAAATAAATCAAAGATATGCTGTTGAAAGTAAATCAAGTATTTCAACATACTGCTGCCTTGTGCTAACAGAAGTAAATCCTGAGGAGAAATCTTGCACTGGGATCCCTAAGGCAGTAAAATAATGTCTTCAGTTTTTGATCTGGCAAACTTCTGCAAGAACACTGGTGCCAAGGGGAATTGGCCCTTATCCCTCTCTTTGACAACATTAGTGGTATGGAGAGAAAAGACTTACTGCTTAGATAATGTTGGCCAAACCAACACTCTGGAACAGAGGTAGCTCCATGATCTCAGGAGACAAACAGATGCCACTAATGTGTAGATATCAGAGACCAAGAATGCCTGAGTTACAAAGGAGCCAGAGTACCTCCTAGAGGGACTTTATCCCTGTCCCCTACTACTATTGTGCATATGGACTGATCCTTCAAATAACCTAGTCATCCATCCATAGGATTAGTATCATAGGGTAGGTACAGGGCACTGATGTATACAACAGCAGTATGGTAAAACTGATGAATGATATACAAACTTGCTATACTGAGTTCCATTTTCCTTGAAGGCATCATTAGAGAAAAATGAGGATCAATAAGTTGTTGTAGATTTCAACAATTAACCTTTTTTGTTGTTGTTGTTGAAAACTACTACAACTTATTGATTTTTTTTTTTTTTTTTTGCACAAGGGGTACAGTACCAGCATGATGTGGTGGGGGTAAACCAGTTTATGCTGTCAGTCCCTGCTGCTGATATTGGGTGGGGGGGGTTCCTTTCTATGCCTTGACTCGAGCATGGAATGGCACTCACTCTTTGAGCTGGAGGGTGACAGGGTTGCTTGGTGTGTGTCTTGCCGTGGCTACCTCCACTTATGGGGAAAAGGCCTAGGAAAATAGAATAGGAAAATAGATGGATTTCAACAAGTGTTGACCTTTTATTTTAAGGTTTTATGAAACTCCATTATCAGTAAAAATTAGCACGTAAACTACAGGTTTCAGTCAAACTATCTAAAATTTAGACAAATACAGGCATATGAAATACCATACAACATTAATTTTTGAATTATGAAAATAATCTCTGCTTTTAGAGGATGCATCATAATTACCAAATATGGCAATTGTGACCAGCTCGACCTGAGATTATTTCCCCCTCTCAAGTAGAGCTGGTCTTAATTGCCATTTGGTAATTAAGACACATCCTCTAGAGAAGTGGTTCCCAAAGTGGTTGGTACTACCTGCCCCCCTCCCGGGGGGCAATGGAAAGGTCCCGGGCGGGCGTTGAAGAAAAGTGGGGCGAAATAATGGGGTGGCCAAAAGATGGATATAAAAACAACAAAAATAATGGGTTCATTAGTATTTGTGAAATACAGTTGTTTTGAATTTACTGCAGAGAATGGTTTGTTTGTGGTGATAAGTTGGGGGGAGGGGGGCTAGGAATGTGGCCTGGATGCCAAGGGGGCAGCAGCCCAAAAAAGTTTGGGAGCCACTGCTCTAGAGACAGAGATAATTTTAATAAATCAAGAATTTATGTTGTATGGTGTTTCATATACATGTATTTGTCTAATACAGGTATATTGTTCAATCAAATGTCACTGGCCACTTTGAGTTACTTCTCATAGCTCATTTTTGTTTAAATTATCTGAAATTTACATCACTGAGTCAGTTTTTAATTTGTTTCTAAATCCACAGGTATGCCATTTCGCCTTTGTTTAGACCCACCGTCCTGTCATAAATAGAGCAGGCAGAGGTTATTCCCATTGTTCAGTAGACTACTCAGTACCATCACCCCAACACATACACATACACACAGTAGCAGGGATTCATAAAAAACAATGTGACTACATACACTGAAGTTTAAAACACCAATATTTTGTTCACCTGACCTTTCCAAACTGTGAACCAGTAATGAATTCTTCTTCACACTTTGGTTACAAAGAATATTCTACCATATTTTCAACCTAGTCTAAGCTATGATTCTTTAGCTGAACATTTAACAACAATGTACCCAGTCATGTGTTGCAATACTTGGATGACACAAACCTTTGTAATACTAAACTACAACATCCTTCTCTCATCAAAGAGTCCTGCTGTATACATAATAATGGACAACAACTGCAGGGAAAGAATTAAAGAAACCAAAAAAAAAAAAAAGGAATTTATTTCAGGTTTAGAAAATAGTGTTCCATCTCAGTAAAGAGAAAGCCTTTCAATATATTTTCAAAATCTTAAGTGAACCGAAGACTTCCTAATAGCCATTTTACAGAATATTCATTACTTTGGTTATTCTGGTTCCATACCATTTCATGCCTGATTTTGCAGAAACTTTGGTCAGCAGTGACTTGTAAAGATCATTGGGATTTATTGAAAATAATTAAAAGAAAATTGGTAAAGTAAGAAAAGGCTACAACATTATCATGTTATATGAGGCAGAAACCTTTTTGACTGAGGAGGGGAAGTAGTTAGGTTCTCCACCCTCCCCTTTATTGGTAGTCAATGTTTACTAATAATGGTCTTATTTTAATATTTTTGTTGTACTTTTTTTTTGTTATACATATTTTTGATGATAGCACTTAACAGTGATTATCAATAGCATCACATTAGTGTTGCTGTCGCATCATTATATGTGTTTCTGAAGACTTGAATCAAATTTCTGGACACCCAGGTCGAAAAGGAGATGAATTTTACTGTGGAATATTAAACAGTAAGTAATGTAGAATTGATTATGGCTTTCCTGGGAAAACTTTCCTAACCAAGTGAAATTACTTTCAGGAAGTTGCCTAATAATTTATAGATAAAACAATAGATATACGTGTGTGTGTGTGTGAACATACATGTATATGTATGTATAAGTATTATATATATATATACATACACACACACATACATATTTATACAACATACATATATAGATATATACATACACACACACACACTTACCATGAAGATATTCCATAATGTTAACAAAAAACAGCCTTAATTTGCTGTGAATAGATTTTCTAACTTTTGACCTTGTAAGAAGCTAAAACATTTATCACGGATGTCATTTTGATTGGACATTATTGATTTTTTTACAACTTTAGTTACAGTGATCTAATCAATGATGATGATGGTGGTGATAGTGGTAGTGGTGGTGGCAATGGGTTGGAGTAGCATAAGATTGAGGGAGTAATGGTGATGCTAATGATGATGCTGATGATGATATACAGTGATGATGACCAAGATAATGGTTGGGGGTAGGGGTAGAGTGGAATATGATGATGATGATGATGAAGACTGTTTAAATCTGGTAAATCTTCTCACTATGGCACAAGCATAAATATTCAGTAATTAAGACATGGTCTTTTCCTTCTTGCCTTTCATTTATTGCACATAAACACACACACACACACACACACACACACACACACACACACACACACACACACACACAAAAACACACACACACACACA
>JAOPUL010007422.1:66519707-66530521 GCA_027564515.1 Octopus rubescens
GTTCAAATGCCGCCGGGGTCGACTTTGCCTTTCATCCTTCCGGTGTCGATAAAGTGAGTACCAGTTACGAACTGGAGGGTTGATAAAATTGACTACTCCCCTCCCCCCAAATTCCAGGCCTTCGTGCCCAGTATAGAATGGAATATGTTACATGATCATATTTAATTAAATCCTAAAGAACTCATGTGTTTTTATGTTCTTTCCTAAAAATGATGACTAAAAATCAATTAGTAATTCTTTATGGTGCAACCTGTAGATATATATTAGGATGTGTTTATGATAACTAGACATATATTGCTGAGTGTGTATGTCAAATGAATAAATATTAGTATGTGTGTATTATTAAATATGTATATATTAATATTTGCACATAATAATTAGATGCATATTTAACATGCTTGTGTATGACAACTGCACATATATTAGCATATGTATATTACAAATAAGTGAATATTTAACATGCTTGTGAAGGATAGTTAGGTATATATAAGCAATGATATTTCTGAACCAATGAAGAGAATACAGGTCAGAGATTTTGGAATACAAATTGGAAGTGGTTGGTAGAAAGAGACGAAGGTTATTAAGTTTAGGTAGACAAACACATACCTTACAAAAGCAATAATTCTTGTAAGACAAACACTTCATGAAGAGAAGATCTGGTTGAAATTAAATAAATACAGGAGATTCTATTTCTTATGAGTAATGGTAGCTATTACTTAAGATTCAACAGACTTTACATCACCATCATATAAGTGAAGTTGTTTGCATCTAGTCTTCTGGGAAAAATATGTCTGACCAAGGGGAAATATTACCGTGCTTAAAAACAGGTGAGGGTTGGCAACAGGAAGGGCATCTAGTCATAGAAAATCTGCCTCAATAAACTCCATCTAACTCCTGCAAGCATGGAAAAGTGGATGTTAAAATAATGATGATTTCCACTGTAGCACGACAGTTGTTATATGGAGGCAACATAAACCAAGTGTTCATTATATATTTCACATGCCCTCTATATGAAGCATCAATTCATTTATGCCTCAGACAAGTGATTAACCATGTATATCTTATAATGCAAGGAGAGAATTTGAGAATTCTTGTACTACACTCTTCTCACACATAAAACATTAAACCCACAAATTGGCATTCTAAAACACTGGGCTTCCTCTTTTAGGTCAGAAAATACTTTAGCCATGATCCTGTTCTGACCCTCTATAAAGCCCAACTGTGAGCTATAACTACTGATTATTTCTTACATATCTGGTATGCTGCTACTACTACACATAAGCATCATAATCCAGAATATGAATATGTAGGTATGGCTGTTTAAGAAGTTTGTTCTCCAACCACATGGTTTCAGATTCAGACTCACTTGGCACCTTTATCAAGTGTCTTCTACAAAAGTCTCAGGCTGACCAAAGCCCGTTGAGTGGATTTGGAAGATGGAAACTAAATGTTGTTGTATAATCTCTTGTCAACTCTGTTGTAGATAGGAAGCTAGTTAAATATCTGAGTATAATCCACAGATCCAGTACTCCAGATATTTAAGTCTTCATCTTGTTGAGAACCAGATTCCATGCTCTGACATGCAGTAATTTAACCTTTTTGTTACCATATTTCTTTAGAAATACATTACCTTTGTTTCAATTAATTTTGAAAACAATGAAAAATTGAGTAAAATTACTGTCATTATTAAGCTGGTGTTTGAAATAAAAATTAATGTGAAATTTTAATGGAGGATTTTAATTTCAATCTCTTAAAAACAAAGTTTATATAATAGAACCAGGAATGATCTTGGACAGGTTGGTATCAAAAGAGTTAATAAGAAAGAATCCATAATGCAGTTTGGGTATGATGCCTTTCCTCTACTGTCCAGTTGGGTATTGTATGTCTGTAGCCCTAATGATGGCCAGAGTGGTGGCAGTGCCAAGTCAAGACAAAACAGTTATCACATGTCTGCATTTTTTCAGATGCAACAACAGGCAACTATTCTTAAAACCAATTCTTACAGTCTCGAAGAGGAAACAAATATATCGTGGAAATAAAAAAGAGTATAAGCTTGAAAAGAAGACAGAATAGCCATGGCTAGAACAAAATAGTCATATGATGGGTATGAAAAAATATTTTAAAGATTTTAGTAACAAAAGAAAATGCTGAAAGGAACCACGAGAGTATTGGTAAATATGCAATAATTCAAATCAATAACTTTTATATATATTTCTACCAACACTCAGTATATATTTATTTATTGTATTTTATGCCATTTAGTAAAGGAAAGTTCTGCAATGTTTATTGTTTAGCATTTAGACTATGAAAGTCAAGACTCCTTCCAGAAGAAGCAGAATAATTGGTCAATGTCTCATTGTTGGAATATTACTCGATTGCTATCATCATCACCACCCTTTAATGTCTGTTTTCCATGCTGGCATGGGTTGGATGGTTTGACTGGAGCTGGCAAGCCGGAGGGCTGCACCAGGTTCCAGTCTGATTTGGCTTGGTTTCTACAACTGGATGCCCTTCCTAACGCCAATCACTTTACAGTGTGTGCCGGGTGCTTTAACATGCCACTGGCACAGGACTCTCGGTGTGAGTGCTTTTTATGTGGCACCGTCATGAGTGCTTTTTATGTGGCGCAGGCACAGGTCTCTCGATGCGGGTGCTTTTTACATGGCACCAGCACAGGACTCTCGGCGATGTATATGTATGGATAGATGGATGTATTATGTGTGTGGCTGTGGTGGTGGGGGGCTGTCCAGTCATGACCAAGGAAGATCATCACTGACCATTGAAGAACATGGTACGTTCAAACAAAATTGTACATTACACTTGTGGCTCTGCTGGCGACTAATGAGCCCAGCTATTGATGATAAACATACACATCCGCAGATATTGCAGACCAAACTTCCTCCATTCACTACATTATATGCATAAGAGTAATCAGGATTGACTACATACTACTACCTTTAAAAAAGAAAGAACTCAGGATTTATTGAATGAATTGAAAGGCTTGTTACAATAAAGAACACTGAAATCTGTTTGAGATTTTTGATAAAAAAATATTGATTTTTATCATAAACAAAAATAAATGTTGTTACTACGAACAACAAACACTGAGATAATCTGAAGGTTATTGTTCTTGGATTAGATATGATAACAGTAGTTGTCAAGATGTTGACTGGTCATTGTGTGTTGCTGTTGCTGTCTATCCATTGTTTTTGTGTTTTCACAGTACTTTGACCAGCTGCTGATTCTGCTATGGTCTGCCAACAGCCATCGTCTGTGTCTGGTGTGATTTCTACTGTCCACCGTCTGTTGGTTGTGGCTAAAATGCGTTGAATATATAGTGGTGGTCTGGCTCAGAAAAAGCAGGCCAAAGATGAAATTGTTGTCAGATCTGATCCCACATGAAGTCTTCAATGGTCAGATTTTTTTTTCTGATGTTAGTAATATCCTAGCAAATCGCGACCATATTCTTGAGTTGTTGTTTTTGTTACATTGGATATAATGATCAGGGTTCAATTGCTAAATATTCCTACTATAAACTCAATACCTCATAGTGACCCATGGGTTTTGTCCCTGATTGGGAATCCTCAGACGGGTGAAGAACTGAGAATGGTTGATGTAGTTTTAGCTGGTGGTTTTGGCTTGGAGCGTTTGTCTAAAATGTGAGTATTAACTTTGTTATGGTGCATGTAGGTCTCTGTATGTGTGTGTGTGTATGCTTATCATCATCATCATCCTCTTTTACCGTCCATTTTCCATGCTGGCATGGGTTGCATGTATGTATGTATATATATATATATATATATTAACAAAAGGAATTCCAACTTTGTCTGGTTTTCACGTTTTATTTACAATCTTATAATAATATAATATAATAAAATAATTAGAATGTTAAATGTTCATTCTGACTGAACTAGTACTTTTATGCATTAATCTATACAATCTTCAGGTTCATGTAGTAGGGGTGATAGTCAGGCTTTACAATTTACAACTGTAGTGAGATGGCTAAAATGTGTGCCTTAAATACATTTGTATAGGCTCCAGAATGCTAAGGTTTGCAAACTGTATTCTGACCAATCAGTGTGTGGCTTCACTGAATTACTTAAGCTGATTGTTGATTGGTTTAGGTGTCATGGTTTGTTGAACATGTCAAGAGACCTTTATTTTGATCCTGGCTGAAACAGTAATTGTTTGGATATTTTTACAATGTTGTAAATAACGTTTCTCAGGGATTTTTACATTTCAATTATCATCATCATCATCATCATCATCATTATCATCACCTTAATTATTAATGTTGTTGGTGATGGTGGTTGTAGGAGTAGCTGTGGTAATAGAACTTTTGACCCTAAATAAGATTACTTTTACTGACTTTTACTGCTGTTGTTAGTGTTCGTGGTCGTAGCAGTAGAAATATTATCTCTGAGTATTATTATTATTATTGTTTATTTAGCTTGGGTTGCAATTTATCAATGAAGTTATTTTCTATGAATTTTTCTCGATTTCACTTGAGCTGCGTAGTTTGTAGAATGGAAATATTATATATATTTTCCGATCACATATGGCTAGATGGTTACTCAAAGGTATCTAATTGACATCTGGATCTCTAATCTGTGCATTTCCAGTCTCACCCACATATAGTTCTTCACAATACGGGCATTTGATGCAATACATTGAATTTCTGCTTTTGCAGCTCATATTTGCGTTTGTGAAAATTTTTCCGGTTTTTGTGTTTATTAATATATCCTTTGTTAATAATTTTAAAAAGTTTTTAGGCTGTCTTTTACTAAGAACCATAGCTCGATCCGTGATTATATCTTTTAATTCATTACTTTGAGCAATGATTGGTAGATTTGCTTTGGCAATGTTGAAGATATTCTGGTGACATGGGTTGTGTGTCACTATAAATGGTACGACCTGATCTTCTTTTCCTCTTCCTTGAGTTGTCCTAATTTATTGTATCGGTATTTCTATAGCCCGCTGTATGCCATTTTCTATAAGTAGAGATGGGTATTTTTGTTTGAGCAAATATTCTCTTAGTTCGATGATCGAATTAGAGACAAAATATCAAAATTAACGACTGTCAATATAGCAGAAAAAATACAAGAACTATGGATCAGATATATCTCAAAAGAAGAAAGCAGATCAATAACGTTATGGAAGCAGAAATAATTATTTCTCCACAAATATGCTACAAATTATGGTAAAGACCATAGAACTCTGACAAATAGCATTAAATGTAGACAACCACACCAACGTAAAACACGCCAGAACTTGTGGCAAATAGAACACTCGTTTCATCGTGAATCAAAGATGAACTTCTCCCTTTTTGTACGCAAACACCCTAATGTTGACAACATGAACAAAAAGCACAAACAAGATAGATATTCCTTTGATCAGTCCATTAGAAGTAGAAATAACAGGAGATCCTTTTCAAGACCACGACAGTTATTACCTACAAGGAACTGGACAAAAACCGATCTAGATCTGGAAGTAAACCTAGATCATTTCCCTATGTGGTCCAAAACAATACTAACAATAAATGGAAAAAAATATACAAAATACCAAAAACAGGGCAGAAACATAACGCAGCCAAGTAAAATACCACAACAAAAACGCAAAGTTAATCAAGCAAACATGAACAGGTATATACATTATAATCAGAGAAAAATCCATTTTTTTTTAACGACAGGACAACATACACCAGAGAAAGAAAACAAGAGGAAACATACCGAAAACAAACTGAACGTATAGATCCTAAAATAATTAATTTATCCATAAGAGAACTTGACAATGGTGAAATACAAATTCTGTGAAAAGGACTGAATATTGGCACCTACACAAACTGCCAACAACCAATAACTAAAGAAAGATATCTAAAAATTCTGTCGAAAATTACGACTCGTAGAATTCTTCGCTAATAAAAGTTGTAATGAGATTGATGAATACTTAGTAAGGAATAAATCAAATTTCACCCCAGCAAAAGGAAGAAATAACTATCTTGACCAATGCATTGATATCCTGTCCAAATTTCCACTTAGACGCAAACATTAACAAATCGGAGATACATGCATGTAAACATATACAAAATGATCAAACGATAATAATTAAACAAGCAGATAAAGGGGATTCAATTGTCATTATGGATACCGAATATTATAAGGATTTGGTTGGGGAGCAACTGAAATACATAACCTTCTATTGTGAAATACCTTCAAATATAGACCACCACATCGTGAAAATGATCAACAACCCGGTTTCAAAACACTACAATTCACTTACCGATAATGAAAGAGACTAGATCACCAATTTCGAACAAAAACCCAGGAACTGTTACGGCTTACTGAAAATACATAAATCAAAGATATTCAACATGCAGTAAAAGAACAAGAAAGTGAGTACATACAGTTACTATATCCAAAAGACTTAAAACTTAGACCTATTATGGCTCACCCAACATGCACTATTCACCGTCTAATCAATTTTATTGACATTTTCTGAAACCACTGTCCTTGAAAAACAAGGAGTTGACTATGCATTACATCACCGTGCTACGGGACCTCTACAATGGTGCTACTTCAACTTTGAAATTACATTGAGATAGCATTAAGATAAAATTAGAAAGAGGAGCAAAACAAGGTGACAACCTCTCATCAAAACTCTTCACAGCCTGTCTCCAGGACGCGATAATACACATGATCAACTGGGAGGAAAGAGGAGTTAACATCAATGGTGAGCGCCTCTCACATCTGATCTTCGCTGATGATACAATACTGATGGGACACAACCCACAGGAACTGGATGCCATGCTGAATGATATCCACTTCAAAAGCAAACAAGTTAATTTCATTATGCATCTTTGCAAAACCAAAGTGATGTTGAACCACTATACCACCAAAGCACCAAACATAGTAGATGGAAAGACTATTGAAGAAGATGAAAGCTACATCTACCTTGGAAAGAAAATTACCAAGGATCGATATCTCCTCCCCGTGATAAAGGGTAGGATAGCACTGGGCTGGGCAGCTTTTGGAAAGGTGGAAAACATCATGAACAACGGAAAAGCACATATGACAACCGAAAGAAAGGATTTCAATTAGTACATACTACATGTGATCACGTATGGTAGTGAGACATGGCATCTGACAGCAACACAAAGTGAAGTTCTAGCGGTGGCGCAGAGAAAGATGGAAATGATCATGATGGGTATCACGCTACGGGACAGAATGACAAACACCTGGATCCGCCAACAAACAGGAGTCATTGATATCAATGTAGCCATCAAGAAATCAAAACACAGATGGGCAGGACATGAGCCCAAACAGCAAGATAACAGGTAGACCATTAGCATAACAGAGTGGACACCTCGTGAACAGATAAGACCAAGATGGAGGGATGACCTCCATTTTAGTCTTGATTGGGACACTGTATGGGTCCCATTTGGCATTGGATAGCGCGAGACAGATACAGATTGTTGAAGTCCATGGAGGCGTTCCTCACTGAGCGATAATAACACTTATTGAATTAAATTTTAAAATGTACTCACATGCCCAGTATCATCCGTGATGAAATCGAATTTCTGTCCCATCTTCACAAAACAACGGAAACGAATCACTTTTAGTAAGTTTTGATGCGGTAAGCCTTTATACCAATATCACACATGATTTAACTATAAAGGCGATTAAATACTGGGTATAAAAACATAGAGAAGTGATTCCCAGCAGATTCACAGTGCCATTTATGTTAGACACAGTCAGACGTATCCTAGCAAACAACACCTTCTTCTTCAAAAGCACGGCGATGGGAACGAGGTTTGCTCTAGTTTCCGCGAATTCTATAATGGGATACTTAGATCACCAACTCTTTCAAGAAGTAGAGATAAACTATGGCACTCGATTTAGAAAGTATATTGAAAAGGCATGGAAGAGATACCTTGAAGACCGCTTCATAATCTGGACAGAATCTCTAAATATATAATCTCTGGAAGAGTTCAATATGCTCCTGAACAGCCTACACCCATCTCTTCAATTTAAAAAGGAGATGAGTATTACCAAATTACCATTCCTAGACATAATGGTAATTAAAAAGGACAGCACCATTACAACGGATATATTTTATAAACACACAGGCACATAAATACCTGCATTTTAAGTCATGCCATCCACCACATACAAAACGCAACATCCAAAACCTCGTAGCCAGAATAATTTGTACCATTTTAGAAAATACAAATATCAGAAGCAAACGCCTAACAGAACTAAGAGAATGTTTGCACAAACAAACATACCCATCTCTACTTAGAGAACATGTCATACATCGTGCTATAAAAATAGCTATACAAAAACTTAGGGAAACTCAAGGAAGAGGAAATAAGAAGAAGTCATACCATTTATAGTGGCACATGACCCTGTCACCAAAATATCTTCAACATTGCCAAGGCAAAACTACCAATCATTTTCTTTATCGAGATATGATTCTTAGTAAATTACCTAAAATCTTGACAACGTTATTAACAAATGCAAAATTTGAGCTTAGCAGCAAAGGTCAATTATTCACTGTCTCTAAATGCAACGTTAGCCGATGTAGCACATGTCAATTTATACATACCGGCCAATATATAAACACAAAAACCGGGAAAATATTCACAAAAGCAAATATGAACTGCAAAAGCAGAAAGTTGATTTACTGCATCAAATGCCCGAATTGAGAAGAACTAAAGGCAGGTCAGACGGGAAATGCATTATAAGAATGTTCACGTGTCAAACGACAACAGCTTAGAAACCCAGATGTCAGTCAGATATCTTTGAGTAATCATCTAACAAACATGTGGTCGGAAAATATATATAATGTTTCCATCATACAAACTACGAAGCCGAAGTGAAATCGAGAGAAGAAATCCGAGATAAGAACTGTATTGACGAATTCGAACCCAAGCTATATAAACAATAATAATAATACTTAGAAGTGCTATTCTGTTAAAACCACGACACCTAACAACAACAACAACAATACTAAATATGCTCATGATGAAAATAGCAGGAAAATGAAAGCTAAGTCAAGAGAAAAAAGTCAGTAACAATAATCTTATTTAGAGTTAAAGGTTGTATTACCACAGCTACTCCTAACACCACCATCACCACCACCAACAACAACAACAATAATTAAGGTGATAATATTGATGATGATGATGATGATGATGATGATGATGATGATGATGATGATGATTATTGAAACGTAAAAATCTCTGAGAAATGTTATTTACAACATTTCTAAAAATAGCCAAACAATTACTGCTTCGACCAATGTAAAAGTACAGGTTTCTTGACATGTTCAACAAACTGTGAGGCCTAAACCAAATACCAATCAGCTTAAGTAATTGAGTGAAGTCACAAACTGACTGGTCAGAATACAGTATGCAAAAAAACTGAGGACTGTGAAGGTTATACGATTGTATTTAAGGCACACATTTTAACCATCTCACTACACTCGTAAATTCTGAAGCATGACTGTCATCACTACAAATGAACCTGAACATTGTATAGATTAATGCATGAAAGTAATATAAAGACTTACTCATTGAAATTGAGAAAATACGGCACCTCAAGGCAGTTACAATACCAGTGATCGTGGGAGCACTAGGAATGATCAAGAAAGGAACTGAGAAATATTTGAGGATGATCCCTGGCTTACCATCCCTGCAAGAAGTGCAAAAGATTGTCTTAACTGGCACGGCACACATATTGAGAAGAGCATTGTCGATGTGAGAACTATTACTACCCATTTATTTTATTTTATTTTATTTTGTCATTCTCTAATGTTTTTTCTCCTCCACAGGATGGATGTTAGGATTTTATAAGTGGTGGATAAACAGGTTATGAGCTGATAGTTGTTTGGAACTTTGGTTTCATCATACTCAGTCAACAGTAATCGTTCCTGCTTTATGATGCCCCCATGAATCAGAAGGAGCAATGGAGAGATTGTGCAATAAATTCGTGTGAAGGGTCTTGTCGTCCCTCTCCATTTAAACTGTAAGGCAAAAGCTCTTAAGTCCACTTACCAATTTCACCACTGGTGGAGAAATTCAAAACCATGAACATAAGAGTTGTTCAATACATTGCTACTATCTCAGAAAAATTAATGCATGCCAACAAGAACATAAAAGACCATCAGGAAATGGAAGCCTCAGATAGCTATGAAAGAAGCGGAAAACACTGGAGATTGTTGAAAATACATCACAAAGGTTTGAAGAAATGCCACTACCCGAAGCAGGAGCGGACCCATAGATCAGAGGCTTCGAGTGGCAGCAGAGGTAAGTCGTTGTATACAAACAGTAGGACATGTATGCCATGAGAAGTAGATAGTAGATACAGAGGGACCAGCGTGAATGCAATATTCCATTCTAGTCTCAAACGAATTCTAAAGAGCAAGAAAAGAATATCTTCGCAGGCACATTAATTGCCATCATACATCGGAATTTTGGTTCCAGATTTGATAATTCGTCTTTTACTTGCTTCAGTCATTGGACTGCGGTCGTGCTGGAGCATCATCTTTAAGGGTTTAGTCAAACAAATCTATCATAGTATTAATTTTAAAAGCCTGTTATTTATTCTAAGTCTCTTTTTGGCAGACCGCAACTTTAAGGAAAGTAAACAGACTAACACCTGTTGCCAAGCGGTGGTGGGGGAAAAACACTAACCTACACATACACATCACATCAAATATATACACCCATACACACATACACAAATATTCACACACACACACACACACACACACACACACACACACACACACACACACACACACACACACACACA
>JAOPUL010007422.1:66764461-66775052 GCA_027564515.1 Octopus rubescens
TGTATATGTATATGTATATATGAATAATGAATCCACTTCTAATTGAGCAGTTGTAGATATACCTGTTGATTTGTGTGAAACTACGGATAAATTTAACTCGTAGTTATTTCATGTGGAGTGAAGACATTGAGAAGAGAAATACTATACTAAGGATTTAAATAAGTATGATTCTCCAGAGTAGTCAATCTTACAATCCACAGCATCACTCAAGTAAATATTTAATCAAATAACCATACAATCGTACGACTCTACCCTTTTACTGTACCCGCTCGAAAATCCATAAATCTTGCATGGACACAAGCCTTAACGTTACCACTTACTAAGTTATAAATCTTCTGGTTTTAAAATCTAAGCCTTTAATTTCCTGTTTGACAGACATTAATGTACTGACATCAAGGTCAAATCGTTCATAGAAGGAAGGTCCATGTTCGTCAAAGACTGTTGTTATCCATTAAGAAAGAGAAATACTAATATTATTTGAAAGGAACCAATATAAATGGTACTACCTGTTCGTTGGAGATGCAAGATATTTTTTTGCGTGGATGTGTGGTAAGAAACTTGCTTCTCAACCACATGGTTCCGGGTTCAGTCTCACTGCGTGTCACCTTGGACAAGTGTCTTCTACTATAGCCTCGGGCCGACCAAAGCCTTGTGAGTGGATTTGGTAAGCGGAAACTGAAAGAAACCCGTCGTATATATATATATATATATATATATAAATAAATAAAAATAAATGGGCGATCGACTTTCGTCAGAACGGACCTAGGAAACAATGTTTTCCACTGGTCTTTCAATTGCTAATACTATTTATTGGTCGCAACTCCAGGTAGAAGGAGCAACGTGAAAATAAAGTGTCTTGCTCAAGGACACAACGCCTCACCCGGTCAGGGAATCGAACTCACAACCTCACGACTGTCAATCCAATTCTCTAACCACTCAGCCACGCGCCTTCCACAAGTAAGACTAATATGCCCCTCGAAATCAGACCTCGCTAAACTGAGCAAAATGATATTAGACAAATATATATATATAAACATAACAAAATGAATAACCTCAAACTTTGGTTTAAGACGGGGGGACACAATTAAATGGTTTAAAGACCTAGATAAACATAACTGTAAATTCCTCCAAGTAGACATTAACAGCTACTACGCATCTATTAATGAAATAGTACTCTTATTATATACTATAAAATACATGGGAAAGACAGACGATATGACACCACCCTCTCGGTTAACTAAAATATTACTTAATATAATAAAGAACTATAGAATAAGATGGACAAGACTAACAGATATTAACCGGTTACACAAAAGACCTACATTGCAATCCAATAATACCCACTAACTAATACACATAAGGTGACAAAGGCTACTTGGAAAAGCTACGGAGATTCAGCATTGTCCGAAAATTGGGAGAGTGGTTATATGACTTCTTAAGACAGAAACCAGACTGTGGCAGCCAGTGGAGCCCTCTCCACGGAGAAAGTAATAGAGAGTGGAATGCCTCAGGGAACTGTCTTGGGGCACCACTGCTGTTTATATGGTGGCTCTTTCAGACATGTCATTAGTCATACAGACAGCTACACTTACTGGCTATGACGACGACACGAAGGTAGTACAAACAGTCAAGGAACCTTCCGATGCTAATCTTTTACAGAAAGACCTTTATGCCATAAATGGACTGAAGAAAACACCATTCAATTTAATGCAGGTAAATTTCAAGCCCTCTGCTATCAGTTAGCAAGTACTCCCATGCCGCAACAACAAAAGGGTGTGGCCATCCCAGAATCCACTACATTACATGAACTGGAGATTGATATGAGCAACAATGCCTCGTTTCACGGGTATATCACCAAGATGGTGGCAATGTGCAAGTGAGTGGTTGAATGGATTCTGAGAACCTTCAGAACCAGGGACCAGGAAACTATGCTGGCTCTATGGAGGACATTTGTACTCAGCCGTCTGGACTCTCAACTGATTAATATTCAAGTACAAATTCTTCATCAAATTGTGATTTTTTTTTATATTTTTATATTATATAAAACTTTGTTTGGTGAATTTCTAATAGGAAATTCCTTACAAGTCTATCGAACATGAAAATGTTTATAATTCCTATTATCAAATGAAACATGTGTAATGGAGAATAAATAATACCAAAAACTTTCCACCTGCCTGTATTTCTTTTACAATAACTCTGCAAATATTATTTCCAGAATTCTCAAATTTAACGTGCAGTGGAAACTGTGGTCACATATTGCATTGTAATAATGGAATAAACAGATGTGCTTCAAGAGGAATCAGCTGGGATTTACCCCAACTACCTATATTTAAGGCTAGATATAAGTGTGGTAAGAAGCTTGCTTCCCAACCACATGGTTCCGGATTCAATACCACTGCGTGGCACCTTGGGCAAGTGTCTTCTACTATAGCCTCGGGCCGACCAAAGCCTTATGAGTGGATTTGGTAGACGGAAACTGAAAGAAGCTCATCGTATATATATATATATATATATATATATATTTGAGTTTGACGAGTCGTCTATACAGCCAAGTGCTTTATAGGTGCAAAACCAATGGTCACTCTCTGACCAGCCATAACAGTTTACAGAAAAAAAATATATATATAAAATATAGAGAGAGCGACAGAGGCAATAAAGATACATAATGTTAGAATGTCACATAAAAATGGACATAACATAAGAACACTAAACATACTGCAATATCTTCAAAGTGAGAAACTCACGAATGGATTTAAAGTGTAAACACATGATAATATATCGCCAGTGGCAGACAACCACTGCCTCTCAGACTTGCATACCACATGGTTTCAGTCTGTTTAGACTTTGTCAGTGCAAGTTACCGATGTCCAGAAATAGCAGCTATTGCCGCACTAGCTATATATATATAAAACCAGTGCCAATATATATATATATATATCATCATCATCATCCTTTAACGTCCGTTTTTCCATGCAAGCATGGGTTAGACGGTTCGACTGGAGCTGGCGAGCCGAGGAGCAGCACCATGCTCCAGTCTTATTTGGCTTGGTTTTTTACAGTTGGATGCCCTTCCTAACGCCAACCACTTATATATATATATATATCTTTACAGTATATATATATATATATATATATCCTTAACCTAATATCTTGAAAAGTTAATGCATAATTTTGCATTCAAACCTATAGACATCAATAAGGACTGAATACAAAATGTACATCATACATACAAATAAAAACACATTCATAGATATATTTACACAAATATGCCCACTTATTCATTCAGACATATACCCATATTCACACTCTCACACACACACACACACACACACACACACACACACACACACACACATACACTAAACACCCACATCAGGTGAAACACAATGCTAACTAAATTGACATGATGTCACATCAGATTAATGTGATCAGTAAAGCTATAAGCTCTATCATCAATTTCTACATTGGAAACTTCCCCTTCACACTACCAGCCATAAGGTCAAGCTTTCTCCCCTCTTTACCTTAAATTTCAACTTTTGCATGACCTTGCCACTTTCTTCAGTTGCTGCAATCCCTTAAGACTTGCTATTATGTCAGATATATCAATCATGCTTAATCCCCCATGTCTGTCACGTCTATCTCTTTGCCTCGTTTTACTACTAAACAAAAGAAGAGAGAATTCTTCAGTTACTTCAGTTTATTTTTGGTAATTTTCTCTTTTGTTTTCAGATGTTTTATTTTCAATCCAGTACAATGAATAAAGTGTTGTAAACCATTTGAATACAACAAAGTTTTCCTGCCTGTTTAGAAGTAAATACATTTCATTTGTCCCCCACCCTGACCTCACTCAAGTAGTTAAAACAGCAGAGAAATGGCTGTTATATTAAACCATCAAAAGGTATGTGTTGAAATACTCCATAGAAGTTTGAGTAGTAGTTCATGTAATTCTTCATTGCCTCAGTCCACCTAGCTGCATGGCAGACACACTAGATGTTAACTAAGATAAACCTCTAGGAAAGACTTAGGGAAGATGAGACAATGAGAAAACATATACATAGTTGTGTCATCTTCTGGAAATAGTTGACGAATCTCTCTCAAAACTATACAGAGAGAGCTAGGGTAATTCTCGGAATTTTCATGATCTCTGTCCTTCCAGTATTAACTCTCTGCTCTGTTTTCATTGTGCTTCAAACAAAGACAAATAATATTAAAACTGACTGTGATGAATAGTCCTGAAGATGAGAGAAATACAAGTAAATATTACACAAAGAGCTAAAAAGTAAAAATGGTAAAAAAATAATAATAAAAATACTAGAGCCCACCATGAGAAATTTTTTAAAAAGGCAGAAAAAGCAGTACTAAAAACAAAATACACAACTCTATACAATATTGAAGGACTTTGACTGGAAAACATCCAAGTAGATCAAAATCAGTGAAAAAACACATCAGCATAGCAAAATAGCAAATAATGAGAGAATGAGAAAAGAGGGCGGGGGAGTGGAATGAACACTTACATAAACTGTTCAAAAGACCTCCATTTAGATACAAACCAGATCTTCCAACAGTGGCAACCAAACTTAATGTATACATTGGAGTTGTCTACAAAGGACAGGATCATAAAAGTCCTAAAGGTACCGAGAAATAGAAAAGGCCACAAGACGAGGTAGAATCTCAACTGAAGCCCTAATATTGACACCACCACTGATTTGTTAGGAAAGGCAAAGTGTTGGAGAGTGGAAGAAAAGCAATTCGGTAAAACTTCCAAGAAAAGGGAGAGTTTAGTGAGAGCAAAAACTGGCTTCTATATGTACCCAACAAAGTACTTACATGATTCATAGTAAAACGCATGCCAAGAGCAAAGCAAGCAAAATTTTAAAAAGAATATGTCCTGCACTGACCAGACTATTACATTCTGGACCTTTATTGAACAGTCATAAGAATTGCAGGTTATCATCATTCTTAACTTTATTGATTTTGGAAAAGCTTTTAAGTGTATTGATAGGAAAATGATTTGGGGTCTACTTCATCATAACAGAATCCCCCAACACATTCATTAATATCATTCAACAGTTGTACATGAACTCTCACTAAGCTCTCCCATTGGCAAGTGATACTCAATGAGAAATTGCTGAAACTGGAAAGAAGCAAGAATGTTTATTATCAACAGTTGTCTTCTTGATGGTTATTGACATGATGACTTATCAAACTATGTAGGTTGTAAAAACAGATATACAGTGAACACAAAAGCAGTTGCTAGAGGGTCTGGAAGAATTTGCTTGTTATCTCAGCATGTTCAAGATTTGTAGAGGACAGACAGGCTAACAAAGATAGGAATGAAAAGAGAGCAGAGAGTTAATACTGGAAGGACAGAGATCATGAAAATTCAGAGAAATGACCCTAGCTCTGTCTGTATCTTTTATATTTTATCATTTACTTGTTTCAGTCATTAGATTGCGGCCATGCTGGAACACCACCTTGAAGAATTTTAGCCGAATGAACTGACACCAGTACTTGTTTTTTTATTTAAGCCTGGTACTTATTCTATTGGTCTCTTTTGCTGAACTGCTAAGTTACAGGGACATAAACATGCTAACACCAGTTGTCAAATTGTGGTGGGGGACAGATACAAAGACACATAAATATATATATATATGATGGGCTTCTTTCAGTTTCCATCAATCAAATCCACTCACAAGACTTTGGTCAACCCAGGCTATAGTAGAAGACACTTGCCCAAGGTACCACACAGAGGGACTGAGCCTGGAATGCTGTGGTTGGGAAGCAAGCTTCTTACCACAGAGCTATGTCTGTCTTGGTTGAAAATCACATGTTGAACGAAGTGAAATGTGTTACACATCTAGGAAGCAAGCTATTCATGACTCCAGGTACAGAGGAGGAAGTCTAAGCAAGACTTTGAAAATTCAGTCAAGCCTTAAGCATTTTAAAGACTGTTTGAAAAGCATTGTCCAAAAGTATTAAACTAAGAATCTTCAATAGCAGTGTCAAATACATCCTCTTATATGGTATAAAGTCATGGCAAATGAACGCACATATCCTCAGAAAGCTACATTCAAAACCAGAAACCTCAGAAAGATCCTAATTGTTAGATACCCAGTAATTGTGAGCATTAAAACTGCTGGGTTCAAACCAGGGACCTACTGACTAACAAAAAACAAGAATTAAGTGTGGACGGGTAGACCATGTTAACAAGACCAGAGGGATATTTATTAAGGCAAATTCCCTGGATTGGAATCTATAAAGGAAAAGGAAGTCAGATCAGTTCAGGATCACTTGGAAGAAATCAGGAGAAGTGGGGATAGGGCATGACATGGATGGCAGGAATCTAAGTAAAAAGAATAGGATAGGTCTGCTCAGTTAACCCTTTAGCATTCAGATTACTCTGTCAAATATAATGTTTGTTTATTTATATTGTTTTGAATTAATCACGTATTATCTTGTAGTTCAGTGATGTGATAGTTTAGTTTTAGAATGACATTGTAGGGTTGAGGTGAGAGACCAGATCTGGCCAGTTTCAATATAAAACAGGTTAAATATTTTGGCCGGATATGGCCGGTTTGAATGCTAAAGGGTTAAAGTCACCATTTTTTTGCCTATGGACAACCATTGGTCCCTAGTTTATTCTACTGGACCCCCATGTTAAAAAATAAAATCCTATATTTTTTTACTCTTTTATATGTCTTGGTCATTAGGCTGCGGCCATGCTGGGGCACTGCCTTGAAGAACATTTAGTCGAATCAATCTCGATCCCAGTACTTATTTTTTTTTTTAAAGCCTGGTACTCATTCTGTCGGTCCCTCTTTGCCGAGCCGCTAAGTTGCGGGGACATAAACAACCAACACTGGTTGTCAAGCGGTGGTGGGGGACAAACACAGACACAAACACACACACACACACACACACATACATGCGCGCACACACACACACCACACATGACGGGCTTCTTTCAGTTTCCGTCTACCAAATCCACTTACAAGGCTTTGGTCGGGCCAAATCTGTATGGGTGCCTTACATGGGTGCCTTACATGTGTCACCAGCACGGGTACCATTCACATGTCACCGGCAAGGGTGCCTTTCACATGTCACCAGCACGGTTGCCTACCACGTGTCACCGGCACAGGTCCCTATTACGTATCACCGTCACGGGTGCCTCTCACATGTCTCCAGCACGAATGCTTTTACACGTCACCAGCACATTTGACAGAATGTATGGGAATGACTAATATTATATATTATTATATTCAGATGGTTGCCTTTCAAATATAACAATTAATGAATAACAGGTGCGGGAATGGCTATGGTAGGTTCAGGTATGGTTGTGATGGGTGCGGGTGTGGTTTATGGTTAAGAAAATTGCTTCCCAATCTTGTTGTTTAGGATTCAGTCCCACTGTGCAGCACCTTAGACAAGTGTCTTCTAGCGTAGCTCCGGGTCAATTAAACCCTTGTGAGTGGATTTGGTAGTTTGTAGACGGAAATTGAAAAAAGCCCATCGCACGAGTGCGTGCGTGTGTCTGTAACCTTGTCTAGACATGTGATGGTTGTAAATGAATGTCATTGTCATAGAAGCATAAGGCAGTGAGCTGGCAGAATCGTTAGCACGCCGGGCAAAATGCTTAGCGGCATTTAGTCCGTCTCTATGTTCTGAGTTCAAATTCCGCCGGGGTTGACTTTGCCTTTTATCCTTCCTGGGTCGTTAAAATAAGTACCAGTTTAACACTAGGGTTGGTGTAATCGACTAAACCCCTCTACCGAAATGGCTGACCTTGTGCCTAAATCTGAAACTATTATCATACAAGCAAGGCTATTCATATCAAGACTTCCGTGAAAAACAACTTGTCAGGCTGTGGGGAACCTGGGTTATTTATACTGATATTAGAAACCTAGTTACTGAATACGTTGATAATAAACAAAATTAGTAATCGGATGAGCGAAAGTTTATATGATATTTTAAAAATACCAAATTAGTGAGGTTAATTACTAAAATGAAAACATCTGCATGGGAAATGATAATTAAGTTAATGTTAGCATAGTTAATCTAGTGAGCATTATTAATCACTATCATCATCATTTAACATCCATGTTCCATGCTGGTGTGGGTTGAACAATCTTAATTAGAAACAATCATGCGATGAAAGAAAAGACAAAAGTAGCTCAATGGCTAATATAATCATTTTAATCATTCTAGAAAGTAATGGAGACAACACTAGATAGGTTTTAGCCTTATTGGACCTCTTCAGTGATGTACAGACTTCACTGCACTTGCTAAAGTAGTGATAAGGGGATCATTAAGTAAATGTACAATATTGTATACAAGCAAGTGTAATTAGATATTAACAAAAGAAAAACAAATTGAGGTTAATTATTTATTTATACATTTGATTATATTTTTGATTTGGTTTTGGGTACAATGCTAAACCCTCTTTAGAGTCAACCTGTAAAAAGGATGTTATGTCACCCATTACATCCAGTGACTCAATGGGTAGGTGTTACTAGCTTCCGATGTTAGGGTTACAATGAAGTCTAAAATGTGTTACATACATTCTATGGTTGTGATGGTCAATAGTGGCTCTGACAGTGGATGATGATTGTGTTGATGGACAGTTGGCTGTGATAATGGACAATGGCTGTGATGGTGGACAATGGCCATGATGGTGGATGATGATTGTGTTGATGGACAGTTGGCTGTGACGGTGAAAGATGGTTGTGTTGATGGACAACTAGCTGTGATAATGGACAATGGTTGTGACGGTGGACGATAGCTGTAATGGTTGACGATGATTATGTTAATGGACAACTGGCTGTGATGGTGGATGATAGTCATGACGGTGGATGGTAGCTGTAACAGTGGACGATGGTTGTGTTGATGGGCAACTGGCTGTGATGGTGGACGATGGTTGTGACGGTGGATGATAGCTGTGATGGTGGACGATGGCTATGAGGACAGATGATGGCTGTGATGGTGGACGATGGTTGTGATGGTGGACGATGACTATGATGGTGGACGATAACTGTGATGGTGGACAATGGCTGTGATGGTGGACGATGGCTATGAGGACAGATGATGGCTATGATGGTGGACGATGGTTGTGATGGTGGACGATGACTATGATGGTGGACGATAGCTATGATGGCAGACAATGGCTGTGATGGTGGACGTTGGCTATGAGGACAGATGATGGCTGTGATGGTGGACGATGACTATGATGGTGGACGATAACTGTGATGGTGGACAATAGCTGTGATGGCAGACAATAGCTGTGATGGTGGACGATGGTTGTGACGGGTAGTCCAGTAGAATATCACTGCACTGGCTAGGCCTGGAGTCCTACGCAGATCCACCCTTGCATCCTTCAATGTAGGTTTACCTACATCAAGGGAACATGGGTAGGAGTGACAATCACTCAGTGGTCTATTTCTGCCATAGAAAGTTCTATCATAGTCAGAGTTGTTCCACTGGCATCAACTCAATGATGATAATGGCAGTGTTCTGAGTTCAAATCCTGCTAAAGTCATCTTAGGTTTTCATTCTTGAAGAATCATTAAAAGATAATATCAGTAATATATATTGGTTTCAAATTTCGGCCAGCAATTGTGTGTGTGGGGGGTAATTACATCAACCCCCCCAGTGCTAAACTGGTACTTATTTTATCAACCCCAAAAGGATGAAAGGCAAAATCGAACCCAGCAGCTTTTGAACTCAAAACGTAAAATCAGAAGAAATGCAGCGAAGTATTTTTTTCCGGAATGGTAACGATTCTGCCAGCTCTACCGCCTTGTCAGTAAAACATATTGAAATCAATATAATTGATTCTTCCAGAAACACCACCACCACCACCACTACCAAATGTGAACAAAGAAGAAAGACCTTCAAGATGGCCTTGATAGTATGTATACTAGGCTTTTCATGAGGGTTCAAGACATGAGCACAAGACCAAAGAAGAGATTTATGGACACATTCCACTCATCTCTACCATTAATGCCCAACACGTACGTGGTGGATTTTGCTGGTCACTACTACCATGCAGGCCATACCAAATGTTATATTTTTGAGACTTTCACACCCAAATAGCAAGCAAAGAATTCAGTTAAAAGCACCCAGCACACACTGTAAAGTGGTTGACGTTAGGAAGGGCATCCAGCCGAAGAAACCAAGCCAAAACAGACTAGGGAACCTGGTACAGCACTCCGGCTTGCCAGCTCTGGTCAAAATCGTCCAACCCATGCCAGCATGGAAAACGGAAGTTAAAGGATGATGATGATGATGATGATGATGATGATGATGATGTTGACGACAACATAATATTGAAGACCTACAGCAGCTACTGGTGGGAGAGGGGGAAGAGATTCCTGACACCAGAATGAGACGATTTGGTTGCAGCTGTTTCGATGCAGACAACTTGGCACAGCTGATTGGACGTTCAGCCTGTTTTGGCGACAGTATTTTCTGGTGCTGGAGGCTAACACACACATGCACGAATGCATGTGCATGCAGAAATATATATATATATATCATCATCATCATCATCCTTTAACGTCCGTTTTTCCATGCAAGCATGGGTTGGACGGTTTGA
>JAOPUL010007422.1:67030743-67042334 GCA_027564515.1 Octopus rubescens
TAACCCATGCCTGCATGGAAAAACAGACATTAAATGATGATGATGATGATGATGATGATGATGATGATGATGATGATGATGATGATGATGATAGAAGTTGTTGACAAAAGAAAGGAAAGTAATGAGTTCATCTATTGAAGCAATTGTACCTGATGATAACCATAGAATTCAGGGCAGGCCAAGTGAGGTGGACTTCAATATGGCCCACAAAGAGATGGGCATATTGAGGGCTCATCTTGGTGTCCATGGCCACCTTGGTAGTTTGTTGATAAAACTCATCAGAGAAAGATGTATGTAAGAGAATGTAAGAATTAGTTCATCTAAACAGTGAGGATGTTGGTTCAAGGTTCAAAGAGGAGGAAAGATCAAAGAAATGATTAAGGACTAAGAGGATTCTTAGGCATTAATCCTTTAGCATTCAGATTACTTTCTAAAATGTATTGCCTATTTATTCACATTGTTTTCAATTAATCATACATTATCTTGTAGCATTGAGATTTCAATAATGTGATTGTATATTTTTAGAATGGCATTGTAGGGCAGGTGCGAGGTGCCAGTTCTGGCCAGTTTGAACATAAAACAGGCAGAATATTTGTGCCGGATATGGCCAGTTTTGAATGCTAAAGGGTTAAACATTAAGAGCAATGACAGGAGATAGAGATCCACGGTAAATAGGGGTTGTGAGGCCCTTGAAAAGAAATAAAAGTAGTAAAGAAGGTTAAAGCCATGATTAGTGTCCTTGAGGCAGGGTAAGCAATAAGTGGTGACATGACAGTCAGCTCTATTTATGGAATGTAAAGAAAATGCAAAATAGATACAAATGTTGTAAAGACATATCCTGACTATATTCAAGTCAATAGTTTGAATTACTTTAGGTGAAAGGTAATGCACACATTGACAATGTGCTAGAACCATTGGAATATATCCAAACTTTAAGTCTTCCCTGCAGCACACTTGTACAATAGCTTTTCTCTTTCTCCTCTCTCTTTTTCTCTCTCTCTCTCAGAAACAAAACTAAACAAAATCTGCTATAAAAGCAACTTCAACAATCCTGTTTTTCAAGAACTCAGTATCGCAACGTTATATATTCCTTTCAATAATTCTCACAATTCTACTTGACATTCTTTGATGGCCTCTTCCACATAATTCAAACTTTAAAGAATTATTTGGTTTTCTAGTAAACTTCACTCCAGCACCGCCTCCTACTTTCTCCCAATCTGGTTCTGCATTCCACTTTTGATGAAGTACAAATCCATATTCTCATCAACATCTCCTAGTTTGTTCCAAATATAAACTACAATAAATAGATTTGAGGAAGAATTCTGGCTTATTGAGAAAATTGTTCAAAATAACAATATATAATAAATACTGGACATATTTCATTTTTGTATTTCCTTGATTAAAATGAATTTGACATTGTTATATTTCATTCTCATTTAATTCAACGACAATTACAATATAATGGAGAGTATTATCTTTAATTGATATTACAGCAATAAAGATGATAATAATAATAATAATGTTTTCTTTATTGACCATTAGGGCTGAACACAAAACAAATAGGGGCAATACAATGCAAGACAAGTGGAGTTTGACACAATATTGTGTACCCAAAAAAATAATAATTAACAATGATGATGATGATGATGAACAAAATTCCCCCAACAGATGAACCCCACACATCCTGGTTACCCCAACCACCAGGGGCACCTCAGCAGGTACCTCTCTCCTTCTCAACTCCTCCGGTCTACAAGCAAAAGTTCAGAGTAAGCCCATTCACACGGGCCATCCTCACCACATTCACCTACCTTTCAACAAAAATACTGGGGGGAGGTACTTCTATCTCCACCCTCATTTTCCTTTTCAAGTGGAACTTGAAAAAGCTGATGAGGGGCTTGGCTGAAGAGGAAGGTATCTATCTTCAGTCCTTTCAATCTCATCCACCACACTACCTCCTTTGCCATAGTCATCAGACAGAGGAAAACTGCTTTTCCTTCCCGACCAAAGGACGGTGGCGGTGCAATCTTCACAATGGACTCAGCTGATAACCAGATCCGTCCTACACATGTCAACAACTGTTCGACAAAGCTCCACAAATCAACAATACCTAGACACTGGATGAGTGCATGCAGAACGGTTCTGTCATCCTGCACACATCTCGGACAGGTCCATCTGACAGCACTTCCGTGCCTATAGAGCTTGTCTTGAACTGGCAGAGCTCGTCAGTAGCACTGCTAGGCTAATAATACCAGGCAGTGGCACTCATGCCTTCTGATCTTAACTGATTGGAAGTGTTAATATGTACATGATTTGTCTTGGTGTAAAAGATGAGCTACAGCAAATATTCTGCTCAATACAACACGTTTGCTTGTCAGCTGCTTCACCATAACCAGTTGAGCATGTCCCTTAGTGGCTGACGATAAATGCATCTCTGGTCATGAGCAGGAGTAGACAAAAAAAACAACAACTTAAGGCTGTGAAATTGCTGTTACAGAAGTTTTAGAAGCACTTCTTCTTCTTCTTCTTCTTCTTCTTCTTCTTCTCCCCCCTCCCCCTCTTCCTCCTCCTCAATAGCCTTTTTTGATATCGTTTATGTCCCTTTGCATTCTCTGATTTATTTTCCCCATTGCAACTGTATCAAATGAATAAACAATATTGATTAATACACTCCTTTTTAGTGAGTACGACAAATACCTGGGTATAAATATTCTATTTAGCTCTCAGTGGGAATTTTCATATCCCATAATATCTTTCACAGATATGTCGTACCATTTCAAAAACGTATTTTTTACAGATATACTAACATACAATTGTAGAAACTTTGTCATATCTTTACTTCTTATAGACACTCTGATCAAATATTTTACATTTAGAGACTACATTAAGCCAAGATGTCCTCCGTATCTATACTCTTCCTTATGAATCTTGTTCTGATTGCTTGAACCTGCAAAGTTATCATAAAGCCCTGTCTCTTTTTTTCAAAATTCTTTCTTTATCGTTTAAAATGACTTCTGATCTTGATACCCTTCAGTACTTGAAAAATAGAAAAAAAGAACTTTCCAGGAAAATATTTCTGTTCATATCTTTGCTTCCTAGCTTCAAGAACTTAATTTATTTTTCTCCCTCCAGTTGATATCTACTATCTCCTTATTTCTATCAAAAATGCCTCATCACTCTCAGTAGCATATTTCCTTAAACTCTATACCTCTATTTCCATGCAATCTTCTTGATTTATCAGTCTTCTTCCTCCGGTCTTTCTGTTGAAATACAATTTTGTCAACATCTACCTGTAGGTATAAAGTGCTGTAGATTGTCAGCAATTTCCTCATATCTTTTCCTATCTACATTCTCGAGGTCTTCTTTTATCCATTTGTTTATTCTGGTATTTTATCTCAGTTGTCTAAGCTTATCTCTCAGTTATTCTATTGCAGCATTTATTTCCTTATTTCCTTTCTCATTGTATTTTCTTTCTAATATTTTAATCACTCTTTCTTTCCATAGTGCATCCTCTTTAAAAAAAAACTGTAGCTGACTCACTTCTCATCTAAAGCTCCTGGTGCTGTCTTTTGTCCACCCTTTCCAATAAGTATTTGTCCATTCTTGAGTTATCAGTCGTGTAACCAAACTTTTTTCTAATATTCTTGCTACAGCCTTATATAGGTTAGGCGCTACTAAGAGAAGTGTAGCACATGTCCTATAACATTGTCAATTTACTGCATTTATTGCTTTTACTGCCATTATATTATATCCTCTAAGGTGGGAAGGCTTTTCATTTCTGTTTAATTCAAGTTGACCTAATATCTTGTCCAATAATTCTATCTCCTTGTTGCTCTGCCACATTCTCAATTTTATTTCCTCTTTACCCATCTAATCTCCTTCAATGTGATAGTTTAACTGTTTCTTTGTCTCTGTAATTCTTTCACTTACACTCACTTCCTTTTCACCATTGTTCTCTCTTTGGGTTTTCTCTTTCCTGTTTAATTTTTCTTAATTTCAGGTTTGATAAGTAGTCATCATGCTTTATGGAACAAGCATGCCTGCCTGCCTGCTGCCTGCCAGTTTCTGTTCTGTCACTGGAAACACACCAAACTCATTCCAGATTGATAACATTCTTTGCCTCTACCCTCTCTATTTGTTTCACTCACAGAGTAGCATTTCGTTGTGAACTTGTTTAGTTTAGTCTCTCATCTTTCTAACTCATTAACATTTTGTGCCAATGTAGTTGAATATTTTAGGCTTGTTGTTGTCATTAGCATTATTATTATTGAAGACATTGCACAGTATCCAATATTGTGATGTTGTAGACTGAAGATATTGTGTTTACCGGGGATTTGTGCTCTCTGTCAACTCACAACAAGGACCTCAGACAGACAGCACTTTACGCATGTCATTATTATTATTATTATTATTAAGGTGACGAGCTGGCAGAATCGTTAGCACGCCGGGAAAAATGCTTAGCGACAATTTTCCTGACTTTACATTCTGAGTTCAAATGCCGCCAGGGTCGACTTTGCCTTTCATCCTCCCGGGGTCGATAAAGTGAGTACCAGTTACAAACTAGGGTCGATAAAATCGACTACTCCCCTCCCCCAAAATTTCGGGCCTTCGTGCCTAGTATAGAAAGGATTATTATTATTGTTGTTCTTGTTTTTATTCCTTTGATATCATCTAGATAACGAATACCTGCCGAGAGACAACCAGTAACCTAGGGTAGACATTGTAGTGTAATGTTATTGTTCAGCACAGCTTCCGGTCCAGTTGGGCTTTTTATTCTTGGTTCGGGTAATAACAGAGAGAATGTAGATTACAAGGACAAGAACTTACATAGAGTGTGGGCCGCATTGTTTCTACTATTTTCTGGATTTTGTACATTGGATTCGATCCCGCGTTTTGCCACATACGAATCTCGAACCACAATTCAATCATAGTTTGATCATGTGCGCAACCGAGATTTTATCCAATGAACGGCCCTTGTTCACGTGAGAGTTCGGTGGCCAGACTAGAAATTTCACTGACTATAAATACAGTCAATTTAAGCGCCAAAATTCAGAGTTTGAATTACATCCTCCATGTAGCTGTTTTCACGGCTGCATATTCAATCGAGGATAATCAAAGAAGAAGACATGACACGTCACCTGAATATTTACTTGATATGTAAAAACCAGCCCGAGTGTTTAATTTCGAACAGACATTTTCCTTGCATGTCATATTACACGATTACATTTCACTGTTTCCATTAATTGTATTGCATGAACACCTTTCCTACTAATGCAACAAAATAAATTGTTCAAACAGATGAAAAAAAAAAACAACTTTATTACTCTAGGTTAACCTGAAATCTTTTGAAGGAAGTCAGTGACCATTTTCTTTATGACCCCTAGTTCTTCAATCATAACTGGTACTTTTCCATCCTCAGATGCCATATGCTGCTTATTCCAATTTCTAGGCTTTTATATTTGGCAAGTGAATCATATTCCTTAGCAGGTATGTTTTTGTCAGATAGTATTGTCATGTCTATAAGTGGGCAGGTCTTACTTTTGGTGTCCTTAAAAATAATACCTGGGAGATTGGCATTAATTGTGCGATCAGTATACACTGTAAAGTCCCAAAGGAATGTAATGTTACTTTCAAGTACTGGTTTAGGTTTGTATTCATACTAGCTTTTTGTATGTTCAGTAGCGACTCTTTTGCACAAAATCCAGTGAATGTATTGACAACTCTGTCGTTTCTAACTTTATATTCGGATGGAGTCAGGATTTGGCCTCTAGATATTATATGGCGAATTGTTTCGTCATGGACATCATAAACTCTGCACTTGGGGTTTGTTCCGTTTTTGAAGACGTTAGCGAGGGTCATTTTTTTCGTGTATATACCCTTGTCCTGGGTAGCAAGAATGAATCCCTCTGTTTCTGTTTCCACCTTAACACCCTGAAATCCGCAGCCACTGATGGGTTTGTGATGGGTATACATCAGCCTTCTCGGTGCAGAGTGGCTATTGACCCTGGAGAGGTTTCTACTGCCATCAGTCTGTCAAGGTTTTAATTACTTGCGATTTTGTTTTCATCATATGCGTCATCATCATCATCATCGTCATCATCATCATCGTCATCATCATCATCGTCATCATCGTCATCATCGTCATCATCATCATCGTCATCATCATCATCATCATCATCATCATCATCATCGTCATCGTCATCGTCGTCGTCATCATCATCATTTTATGTCCACTTTCCAAGCTGATAGGTATAGATAGGTCGTCATAGTCTGAATAGTACCTGTTTGGCGTTACTGCCCCCTAAATAGGTTGAAGGGTCACATCTTTAAAATACGTTCTCTTTTTGGCAAGGTTTCTGTGGCTGGATGTATTTCCTGGTGCTTATCATTTTACAGAGTGCACTGGGTGCATTTTTGTCATGACATCACTACTAGAGACATAGTTACCTATAACTAATGGTTTTTCTCAGCCCTACATAATCTTCAATCATTTGCAAACCACTTTACAGTATGTACTGGGTGCATTTTTGTTTTGGAATCAGTAGTAGTTATGTTGCCTTCCCCATGAGACTAAAGAATCTTCCCTACCTTGCTCTACTCTGTGATTCATTTGTTCAAGATAAGCATGACCAAGAGGATGAAAGTATAGAAAGCAATGACGAAAGAAAATCTAGGATAAGTGGGTGAAAGAAATAATAGAATAATAGTAAAATAGTGGAGACAGGGTGATTGATATGAGAGGGTGCCATAGGAGAGAGAGATTGATGAAGAATAATAGAGGGGCATAATGGTAAGAGAGAGGGACAGATGTCAGTAACAAATGCATCGGGAAAGAGAGAGAGAGAGAGAGAGAGAGAGAGAGAGAGAATGATGACCGGCAGTACAGAAAATGTGGTGACTGAGTGTATTGGACACAAGCAGATCTCATGTTATCCTTTATGATACTAGGGCAGTTGAATGTTGGTATATCCCATGAAATTATTCATTGCATGTCTGGTACAATATAATGAATAAAAAAGAGAGTGAATATCAAAGAGATGAGAGAGTCAGTCAAATCCAGTGCCATTCCCAGTCACACAGGTAGCATGGTACGATGGACAGCAGAAGTCCACTTCTATTCTTAGTTTCACAGACGGTGTATTAGATTGAATAGAAGAAAGATTGAATGGAGGGGACATGAGTGATAGAGAGATTAAAGGGTGACTGAGAGTCAGATAAGCTTAATTGATGTCTGACCCAACATCAAATATATTATACCTCTCAGCCTCCATCACTATCACCATTCTAACATTAATTCTGCAATACTTGTATGGATGAGTGGGGGTCTTCTCCAAGACGTTTTGTTGCAATCATCACTTGAAATCAGTCTCCATTAGTTTGGTTCTTATCTGGTTTAGTCTTTCTTCTCCATAAGGCATTCTAATTGTACCCACCTCACTATATTTCAAGGCAGTGGAATTACATTATCCAATGAAACCTTTCTTTTTGTCAATACAATAGGGTGTAATTTAACCCTTTAGTATTCAAACTGGCCATATCCGGCCTAAATATTCTACTCCCTTTCTGTTCAAACCAGCCAAATCCAGCATCTTACACCTACCCTACAATGTCATTCCTAAGTTAAAGAGTCACATCACAGAAATCTCACAGTTATGAGATAGTGCATGATTAATTCAAAACAATGTGAATAAATAAGCATTACTTTTGACAGGGTAATGTGAATGCTAAAGGGTTAAAGGAGATTTGGCTGATATTTCTAGCTACTAATCCCTCTTTGACTCAGCATACGTCATTTCTTTCTATCATATTTCTCTCTCTTCATTTAAAACGTTTCTAACCACATGTTTTCTGTTTTTTCTATTACTTTAATAACACCTATTTTGAAGGCTCTGAAACTTCTTTATATAAAGCTACCATCTTCCATATGCACCATATGTATTCTACATTCATTAATTTCATGTTTCAATATCAATGTCATTATGTATGAAACTTACAACTACTCATATAGGTGTGACGTAGAAAATGACGTCAGGGTTTGTTTTGTTTCTTCAGATGTCAACGGCCACCGGCACATCACTGGAAATTGAGCAGACAGTTAAAAAAACACAGGAGGTTGGTTAAATAAAGTAATGACTCCAGAAAGTTCTCCCAAGGCCATGCAATTAACAAAAAAATGTGATTCAACTTTTATTGTACAAATGAACTAAAGAGTTAAAAAAGAAATTATTGAAAAGGCGCCAATATTGAAAAATGTCCTTGGCTGGTGCGGTCGCTCCCCTTGCTCCACTATCAGCTATTTCATTGTCCCCCATGTCACCAGTGTTATCCAAAGCAACGATTACCCCAGTCGGGCCTACACAGCTTGGCAACAGTGAGATCATAGACAGGTATTGCCAGAACTTAAAGGGCCAGAAAATATTCCACAAAGCATACTTTCTGATAGTTCTGCCAATCCATTTCCTTAGACTGATGTTTCTGTCATCAACTTCAAAAAGATGAAAGTCAAAACTACCCTCAGTAAGACTTGAACTCAGAGTACAGAAGAGAGATGAAACTCGGAGTACAGAGAGATGAAACAGAGAGATGAAACTATAAGGTATTTTATTGCTCTAAATACTCTAACAATGCATCACTTTACAATCGCATTCATACAAATTAGACACTCACAGAGGCACACTTACACACATACACATATCATTATAATCGTTTTCTATGCTGGCAGGAGTTGTACACTTTTGTTCATGCACATCACCTTACGATTTGTTATTGCTCTTCATCTTGAGCAAACTCCCACTTTTGTTGTGGTGTAATCATGTTTGTGATATAGCTTTTGCAGCTGGATGACAGCTGAATGTCTTTGCTGTTGCCAACCATATTATAGCATGGAATGGATGCATTTTATTGCACTACCAGCACTAGAGATAATCCCGTGGAAGGACTAAAGAAATCTCTTTACTTTCTATGAGATTAAATTCAGAGTTACTTCATCCTGAGCTGGGAAAGTTGGGAAAGTTGACTGAAAGAAAACATACAGAAGCCTGTCAGATATAGGTGTGTGTGTGTGTGTATGTATGTGTGTGTGTGTGTGTGTGTGTGTGTGTGTGTGTGTGTGTTTGTATTGAGGTATGTGTGACTGAGTGTGCATGTGTGTATATGTATGTATGCGTATCTATGTCCATGTTCATTCTTATGCCCTGTAGCTTAGCAGTTTGATGAATAGTGCTCGGGTTGATATAATTGAATTAACCCTTGAATGCAGTGCCCCATGATGGTCTTGCAGTCCAATGTTTGAAACCAGGAAAAAAAGGTAAAGGAATATAAGAACACACACACACACACTCACTCACACACATACAAAAATTCACACACACATGCACACACACACACAAAAGTACACTATCTACCATGAATAATTTCCAGAAGACTCGGCTTGGCAGCGCTACCGACTGGTGTCACTGGTTCAAGATAAACTCTACAGGCGTATATGTGCTGTCAGAGAGGATTGTTCACAGAGTGACAAAACCGTTCTGCATGCACTCATTCAGTGCCTGAGCATTGCTGACTTGTGGCGTTACGTCAAAAAGCTGGTATCACGTGTATGATGAATCTGTCGAGCAGACAAGTCCATAGTGATAATTGCCCTACCGTCTTCCTTTAATAGGGCAGATAAGACAGTTTTACCTTGTGTGATGGCGATTGTCTGGTGGGTGAGGCTGAAAGGCCTGAGGACATCGATTTTCTTCGTTGGTAGATCCATCATCAACCTTTCAAGTTTCACTTGAAGAGGAAAGTGACGATGGAGACGGAGGTGCTATCCTTGAGTAATTTTATTGAAAGGTGGCTGAAAGTTGAAAAAACGGCAAGAATGGAACGGCTCTGCTCTAAGTATAGACCTGTGAGTCAGAGAACAGACATCGGATAGGGCACTTGCTCTTTGTGTTCTGGGAGATCTTGGATGGTGGGGTTCCTCAATTATCTCTTGAGGTACTCCTCTATCAGGAGGACTACATCACTATCATCTTTTTGTTTTCCTTTTCCTGTTGTGTACTATATATACTTCCCTTTTTGGGGTTTTCTTTTTATTGTAGACTGCGTATTCTTTCTACTTTTTTATCAATTCATTATACGTAAACCCCTACACTTAATGTCTGTCTTTGTATTGCCCCATCATGTGTCATCCTGGTGGATAATAAAATAAACTCCTTCCTCCCAAATCAGGCCTATAATAGAAAGGATTAATATTATTATGAAGCTGGTGAGTTGGCAGAATCATTAGCATACCGGACAAAATGCTTAGCAGCATTTCGTCCGTTGTATTGTTCTGAGTTCAAATTTTGCCGAGGGCGGCTTTGCCTTTCATTCTCTCAGAGTCAATGAAATAAATATCAGTTAAGTAATCAGTGATCATTATAATCAAATTGCACCCACCCGTCAGAATTGCTAGCCTTGTAACAAAATTAGAAAAAATTAATATTAATCAGTTATAAATATCATTCACTTTTCGGAATGTTTCGTAGGAATATTATATTAAAATCAGTAGATCACTGGTATTTTATTTTTTGACTCACCCAATATACAACCAAACAAAGGAGTGAAATAAAAGACAAAGTTGACCTTAGCTGGATTTGAACTGAGAACTACCTCAAGCATTTGGTTTGATACTCGCACAATTCTTCCAATCCATTTTTTTGTCATATGTTTTACAATTCATAATTCTGTTATCACAATCTCCCACCAACTCTATCACCACCATCAATACCACCAACTAATTATTCTTTGTTTTCCATTTTCATTCGAAGAGTTAGAAAGAAAAAAAAGAGAGGGAGAGAGAGAGAGAGAGAGGTTTTGGGACACGCTCTCACCGTTTCTGAATCTTCTTTTCATCTGATAAGGAAGGAATAGAGACGAGATGACAGGGTATTATTTATAATTGATTTATTTTAATCCGGATTAAACATGTCCAAAGTTTCAGTTTACCTGAAGTCATATTTTATTTAATATTATTTTTATATTATTATTATTATTGTTGTTGTTGTTGTTCTTCTTCTTCTTCTTCTTCTTCTTCTTTTTCTTCTTCTTCTTCTTCTATTTGCCTTCCTGATTATACTGAATACATGTCTTACTTGTATATAATGGAATGTTCAAAGTTGTTGTTGTTGTTATCGTTATTTGTGTTGTTGTTGTTATGTCTGAGATTATATTCCTGTACATGGTCACTCCACACAACTCCCACTTTCAAATATAATTTCAATTTTCTTGGTGAGTGCCGGATTTTTTTAATTTTTTTTTTTCGCTTTTCTAGTCTTTTTATTTTTTTTTATTTCAATTCTTTTCCTCGTATGTTGGTTCAATACACAGGCTTTCTGCTTTCAGAAGAATGTTATAGGTGTTAAGAGATTTAATAGGCCGATCTTTCATTTTACACACACACAACATAAAAACATATGTATGTTGTGTGTGTATGTGTGTGTTTGTGAGTATATTGGTGTTTGTATGTGTGCAAATGTATATGTGTGTTACGTGTGTGTGTACGTGTGAATTAAAAGATGTATTTTTTCAAATAATTAACACTCATAAAATTCTTTTGAAAGGGG
>JAOPUL010007422.1:67084481-67095438 GCA_027564515.1 Octopus rubescens
GGCGGCATTTGAACTTAGAACGTAAAGCCGTAAAAATTGCTGATAAGATTTTCTCCCGGCGCAATAACGACTCTGCCAGCTCGCCGCCTTCATAATAATAATAATAATAATAAAATACTTCATGCTAACAGAAACCACTCAACTCAGCTGTAATCTATAATATACAATCTATAGTTTTAAACATGAAGTGGTTTATGTGACATAAAAACAACGCAATGACTGATGAAGGGTTTTAAATAAAGATAACAACAAAATCAGACCACTGATTTACAAATAATAATAATCATACTACTACTACTACTACTACTACTACTAATAATAATAATAATAATAATAATAGTAATAATAATAATAATAATAATAATAATAATAATAATGAAGACACTCAGCAAGAAATGGAAACAAAAATTAAAAGTAAACTCATAATAATAATAATAATAATAATAATAAATAAAAGAAATAAAAATAAAAGAAACGCAATACAACTATTTTTTTTTTTAATTTGTAAAGTGAAGTTCCAGTTGAGGAAAATAACATCAGTGACAAAATGGTTTCTGTTCTGTATTTCTTCCATTGTCGGTCGTTCAGTTTAACAAAAACTAAATAAATCAGTAGTCAGCCTAGTTGGAACCTCACTCTTGTTCAGTAGAAAAAAAAAAAAAATTCAACATTATTTCAGAGAACAAGTGAGTATTAAAAGAAATGTATGTATAAAATATGCCACCTGGAGATGTGGTTTAATTATGAAATGTAGAAGACAAAATTGACAATTTGAAGAAACTGTAATGCTGTTAGTGAAGTGTCCTCTTAAACATTAATTATTTTGTTTAATAAATATGAAAGAAAGAGAAAGAAAGAGAAAGAAAGAAAAAAACACAGAGAAAGAAAAATAAATAAAATATCGCGAAACAACAACAGTAATAATAATAATAATAATAATAATAATAATAATAATAATGAATGCAAGAAAAAAGTAAATTGAACAATAACTTAAGCAAAACAAAAATAAAAGTGGTGTCTCATTAAAATAAACATGATAAAACATGGCATAGTTTCCCCACTTGGTTTAAATTGAAAAGGAATTTCAGATGTAAGTTGGAGTGAAAAACTAAACATAAAGCATATAAAACATTCATTTAGAAATTGTAAAATTATTATTATTATTATTATTGTTATTATTACTATCATCATTATCATCATTCTTCTTCTTATTATTATTGTTATTATTACTATTATCATTATCATCATCATTATTATTATTATTGTTATTATTACTATTATCATTATCATCATCCTTATTATTATTATTATTATTATTATTATTATCATTAATAATAATAATAATAATAGTAATAATAATAATAATAATAATAATAATAATAATACTGATGATGATAATAATAAAAGACTTCTTTTTTAGAATGTTATCATTATTGGAAGTTGCCTGGAATATTGAATATTGGATAAAATGTAAAACCATTGAATTACTGAGATGAAATTAAAAGAAATGATGAAATGGGAATAAACCAATTCTAAGAAAGAAATATCTATGATGGTAAGAAGTGTGTGTAAGTGTATGAATGTGTGTGTGTGTGTGTGGTTGGTATGGTGCAGAAGGAGTGGGTGAACATTAGACATTTCATTATGAAGATGTTGTGTACTGAGAGCAAGATATAAACTATTAGATACATTCTTTTTTTTCTTCTGTTTCTTCTTCTGTAAGAAACTGGGGTTAGGGTATGGCAAAGGTTGGTAATATATTGAAGACTTTCTTTGTCTCTTGCACTATTGGTGCCTCGTTCTAAGTTGTTTTGCTTTTTTGTTTGTTTGTTTGCTTGTTTAACATTTTTAAAATGTATGAAATAAAATTACAAAAGTAAACTGAAGTGAAAAAATAAACTTACAAGACAAAACAAAATAACCCCCTCAGAACTGTAATAAAATAACATTCGAAAGACATTGTAGAATGTTTGGAGAAAGTTGCTTGTTATCTAGATTAAGTATTGTTGCAGGCAATCTTCAAATAAAGAGGAAGGGACTAGTTGTTAGAATAGAAATCAATTCCTGATATTTTATTCAGTTTTTATTTAGTTTTTTAGTTTTTATTTTGTATATATTTGCAGCTTAAGTGCAACAGAGAAAGCTGCCATGTAATGCTGCTGGGATAATAGCAAAGAAGAAATATATATTGTATTAATTTATTTATTGAAAAACTTGTTGCTAACATACAAGTTGTAATTCAGAAGTAAGTCAATGTATACAAGATACTAATCTAGAACTTTGATTTGAGAGATGAAGTTATTTACATGACAATGAATTCTAATTCTGCCTTATGATCATTTCTTAGATACGAAGCTCCTTCTTTTTGACTTGGGTGAATATCGTTGATATACTCAACCACAACACATTACCAATATTCGGTCTGATGACGTTAAAGAGATGTCAAGTTACCAGCTTCGATAGTCAAGTTTTTAAACACAATACTCTCCTATAAATGACACATTGTGCCATTTATCATATATAGTGTGAAGCAAAGCATTGCTACCACCACCACCATCATCATCATCATCATCATCATCATCATTGTTTTAACGCTCACACTTCCATGTTTGCATAGTTCAGAAAAAAATTGTTGTGGCCAATTTTCTACAGCTGATTCCCTTTCTATCACCAATCCTCAACTGTTTCTAAGTGAGGTCATATTTTTCCTAGTCCTATGAATAAAAACAGCCCCCAAACCCAGACTCGTTCACAAAGGGGATTGCTAATAAATGACACTGTTTGTATGATGGTGACATTTGTTTACAATTGGGATGCAGCACCAAAACTAGGAAATATGGACTCACAAACACATACCTTTCCTCCCTATTTCCAATCAATATATTCACGACCATTAGAAAATATTATTCTCTACCAAAGGATACTGTCCAATATGTTAGAATTTTCCTCTTTTTCATGACAAGCTAATCTATTCTACCTTTGAACTGTTTAAACTCCCTCATTGCCAGTACAGGCCAACAAAAGTTTCCTCATATCCTATTGTATATTATTGAATCCATCAGTTATTATTATAGATGAGAGAGGCAACTGTTCTTTAGAAAAGCGATGATCAAAGGTAAACAAGTATAACTAGTTGTTGTTTAGGTGAACTGAGTGGAGTATATTAATGATAACTCTGGGAATGTAGATGATTGTATTCTGAAATGACATGAGAGAGAGAGAGAAAGAAAGAAAGAAAGTCAGAAAGAAAGAAAGTCAGAAAGAAAGTAAGAAAGAAAGACGGAAAGAAAGAAAGAAAGAGAGAGAGCTTTTATAAAGTGCAAGTGAGAGCCATGTTATCATTCAAAATTGGGAATGCTGCGAGACATACAAACAATCAATAAACTACCAAGGTCACTTCTTTTCTCTCTCTGCCTGTTCTGTTTCTACAGAAACGTTTTCAACATCAGAAAGCTGTAGAATATAGCATAGCCATGGTTAGAGCCAAAGCGATCCTTGAGTTACAGTATACTGATAACTGTTCCCGAATAGCTCCCCTTGCAGAATCATTAGTATGCCGAGCAAAATACTTGGTGGCATTTTGTCCGTCTTTACATTCTGAGTTCAAATTCTGCTGAGGTCGACCTTGCCTTTCATCCTTTTGGAGTCGATAAAATAAGTACCAGTCGAACACAGGTTGATGTAATCAACTTACCCATTCCTTCGAACTTGCTGGCCTTCTGCCAAAATTTGTGACCATTATTATTATTATTACATGGCGGTGAGCTGGCAGAGTCGTTAGCACGCTGGGAAAAATGCTTAGCGGCATTTCTTCTGACTTTACGTTCTGAGTTCAAATGCTGCTGGGGTTGACCTTGCCTTTCATCCCTTCGGGGTTGATAAAATAAGTACCAGTTGAGTACTGGGGTCGATTGAATCGGTTATCCCCATTCCCCAAAATTTCAGGCCTTTGTGCCCAGTATAGAAATAATTATTACACTTTTACATGTTAATTTAGTTAGCAGGTATTTTATCTTGAGGTTTGGCGACAACATATCTCCTCAAATCTCAAGAAACTTCCTTAGGCTTCTTGCAGAATATAAGATGGTACTTTTCTGCAGGTTGGCAATGTGGATTTCAATTCCGATCTCTTTCAGTCTTTTAGGTAGCATTTTGGGTGTTATGTCAAGTACACCAATTACTATAGGAATAATTTTTGTCTTGGTCTTCCAGTCTCCTCAGCTCTCTGGCTAGATCCTGATATTTCTCAATTCTTTCAATTTTTATTTTGGTATCGACTCTGGAACTGCAAAATCTATGATCTTACACTGTTTGTTTATTTTGTCCTCTGTGATCATATCCAGTCTTCTTGCTTCAATAGTATGGTCAGTCTTTATGGGAAAATCCCACCAGATCTTGTAATTCTCACTTTACTTATCACCCAAATACAAATCTCAACATTCTTGCTGTCCCCAATAAAGCAGTTTTATGAGCATGTTCTACCCTCATGTCAATTACAATTTCTCCAACATATTTCTCAAACCTGGTTCTTAAAGCTCCTAGTGCCCCTACAACTACTGGGAACACAGTTACTCTCTTCATTGCCCACATTCTTGAATTTTCATCTTTTAGTAACTTGCACTTTTCAATCTGTTTCAATTTTTTTGTCACCCACTCGCACATCCCCAGGTATGGCAATATCAATGATCTTGGTTTCCTTCTTCCTTGTATCCACTACAACAATGTTTGGTCACAGAGCATCAATCACTGAATCCCACTGGATTGTAAAATCTCATAAGATCTTATACTCATCATTCTTGGTGACACCTGGTTTATGCTCATATCATTTCTATGTACTTTCAAGACCGTACTTCTCACACAATCTCTAATGAACTTAGCTACTTTATCATGCCTCCTTTTGTATTCTTTTTGGGCCAGCTCATTACACTCACTCACAATATATGAGATTGTTTCATTTTTGCTGCCACACAACCTACAAAAGGGTGATTCACTACTTTTATATATTTGGAACTTTGTGTAATTAGTTCTCAGAGTTTGTCCCTGGGCACTGCATATCAATGCCTCAGTGCTTTCTTTCAGATAACTTTTCCTTAGCCACCTCCAGGTGTTGGGCTTGTCTTTCCCTTCCATTTCCCCCATGCATCATTTTTATTTTTCAGTTGTTTAATCTTTGTTCTGCATCTTGTTTCTTAAATGCTTTTGGGTGTGTCACATTTTAACTAGGTACCTATTGTATTATTATTTTTAACAGCAATAACCAAATGCTTTTAAGGTGCAGTTCCTTGTTCATTGTCATCACTTTCCTGGTTTTTCTATCCATTTACTCAAGCTCATTCTTAGTCCACCTAACAATACCTGCCCCATATCGCATTAAGGAAACAGCCCATGTAATCATTGCCCTAATCTTGTTCTTTCCATTGAGTCTACTCTCCATAATTAATTTGGTTCTTCTGATGTATTCTCATTTAAAGCTTTCTTCATCTCACTCTCTTTGATTTTGTTATACTCCAAAATACCCAGATAGTAATATCCATCCATCTGAACATCCTTGATTCTCTTGCTGCTTGGTAGTTCTACATCATCAGATGACACTACTTTGCCTCTTTTTATAATAAGCATACCACACTTTTTAATCCAAAATTTCATTCCAATATCCTTACTGAATATCTACACTATTGAAACCAGACCATATATTTCACATTAACTCTTACGAAAGGTCTTTAAGTCATCCATATATAACAGATGATTTAACTTTTATCCATTTTTCAAGGTGTAGCCCGGTGTCACTTTCTGTAATATCTGTGTGAGGGGTATCATACAAATCACAAACAACAGTGGTGACAGACTATCTCCTTGAAATATGCCTTTCCTGATGTTAAGCGTCGCCAAATATTCTCCACCTGATTTTAACTCTGTATTCCAGTTCTCCATTGATCTCTTGATAAAATGTAAAATTGTTATTAGACACCTGTACCACCTCAAGACTTTCTAAAATCCAGGAATGGGGGACCATGTCATAAGCTTTCTTATTATAGATCCACACCATACCCAGATTTGTATGTATTTTCTTACAGTCATTCAGCACCATTCTGTCTATCAGAAGTTGATCCTTTGTCCCTCGGCTTTTCCTCCTGCATCTCTTTTGTTCCACTGGCAGCTCATCATTCATTTCCAGGAAGTTACACATGCAATTAAATATTATTCCTGTCATCTACTTCCACATTAAGGGTAGACAGGGAATTGTCCAGTAATTATCCACTATATTACCTTTATCAGGGTCCTTTTGGCAAAGAACCACTTTGGGATTTCCACCCCATTGTTGATCATTTTATCCATTTGCACAGCTATTCTTTTGTGTAATGCTGGGAAATCTTGATTCAGTACCCTTGTACCTCATCCGGGCCTGTACACTTCCAGTTAGGAACCTTTGTTGCCAGCTCAGTCACCATTTCAGTTGTTATCCTTATAATGTTCTTTGACCATTCGGTATCATTCTTATGATTCTTTCCGTTATCCCAGTAACTCAAAAAAACTCATACTTTCTTCAGCATCTGGTTTCTCACTGTTGCTAACCTTTCCATTCAGCTACTGATAAACCCTTTTCTGATCCTGTTGGAACAATCTATTGATTTATATTGTTCAATTCTTTGGTCGTCGTCGTCGTCCTCCTCCTCATCATTATTATCCTTATTCTCTTAACTTCTCCTGATTTATCTATGTCTTTGTCACATCTCAGCTTCATCCTGCAGTTTAGAGACACAACAATTTCCGCAACACATGAGCTGTTCCAAGCATTGCTGCCATCTGAATACTTCCTTAGAAGTTTGGTATTTGCAGCTTTTGATGCAAGAATATTGCACTTTTTGAGATGGTTCCAAATGCACCGATCACAATAGGTACCGCACTCACTTTGGAGGCTCTATGGATTCTTTTCACTTCCAATTATTATTATTATTATTATCATCATTATTATTTCAAAAATTCAAGACAGTCTAATGTGATATTCTGAAAAATATATTTAGCTCTTAATTAATTTCAAAATATAATTATAGTTGGCATGATGGTGGAGACAATTTAAGTAGTGATGCTAGTGGTGGTGGTGGTGATGATGAAGATTACATAGATAATAAAGAAAAGGAAGAAAGTGAAACATCTATAGTTAATCAGCTCTGGCTATAATTTCATAGAAACTGTCAGTGTGTAACGCCTATCTCCATTAGTAATCAGTTTTAATTAGAACTTACAAGTAGAACATTTTGAATTAAACAATGGACATTTTTAAAATTCTGGAAGTGAAAATATAATTAAATAAATTAAATTCTACTATTTTTCAAATGAAAATATAGAAAACAATGTATAATAATGACTTTATTTAATAAATAGCAGAGGTGGAGGTTAAATACGGTGGGTGTGTTAGCAGAAAGAAGAAAGAGAATTGAAGGGTATGAGGTTCTATGGTGTTATATGCCAGGGTTGAAGGATCCTTTGTGATGTAGCACACATGCTTGAAACTATTTGAATTCTTCAGTTGCAATTGCTTGCCAGAGAAGGTTTTGGATAAGAATTGCTGCTGGAGTGAATGTAAACAGTGATGCATCAGCAGACAAATACAGATTAGTTGAAGATTTCAAAAGGAGTGGCAGAGAAAAGTGGAAGGAAGAGTGGCAGGAATTGATGAAGCAGTAATTTCAAGTCTATATTGAATTGGTAACATTTATTAGTTACACTGTTTGCAGTGTAAGGTTGTTTCTTAAGCAATTTGACAGAGATCATTAAACAAAAGTAAGTTTAGTATGAGAGCCAGGGAGTCAGTTTGTCAGTGTATAGACAGACCTTCGGTGAAAACAAGTACGCCAATATACTGTATTCTATTGAATTTCTCAAGAATGCTGATTACTGACTGGACAGAGATGTTTATTATATTTGTTCAACAGAGGAAAGAGCAGTAATTCTGAAAAGTTCAAAAGATATTAAGGATGGAAGAATCATGCTGCCAGCAAACAAAATTATCAAATTTAGGGTCAGGCATGGAACTTTCATCTAATGGAAATTGATTTGGGGATTACATAAATTCTTACTTATTTAAAATACTTTTTTTTATTTATTCTGTTGTTATAATTCCATCAAATGGAAAAGGGAGAGGCTTGATATTCTTCTGGCCCTTTCAAATATTTCATTGCATCTTTTCAACAAAGGATTTCAAGTTGCATTGATGATATACAACTACTAATATTCAGTAATCATTGTGTTGTTGTTGTTAGCTCATATAATTATATCATTCCTTTATCTGACTCTCCCTACAAGAATGTAGGAATATATTTTCTATAATTTATAGACAGATCATGTCTATTGAGGTGTTTTAGCTATTATGAAACAGGCAACAAAATCAGTAAATAAGAGATTTTACTGTAAAAGAATTATGTTTCTGCCATGTCAGGCATTCCTGGAGTTTGGGACAATTACAGAATATTGACGTAACAAATAGAAGATGATTAGAATTAAATAAAATAATTAAAAAAAAAAAAAATCTTTTTAAGACCCCACAGAAATAAACATTGCTGATCTGTGTTTGAGAAAAGGAAGTTGTGGAAAAATACAAATGTGAAAAAAAAAGGAGAATGTTTTTAGGAAAGTGAAGAGAATGCAATGTTTCAATTTTAAGCTCACAGACTGAAGGGAAAAGATGGTGAAATGTCCTAAATTTCCTGCTTCTCTCCTTCCACTTCATTAATTAAATTACTTTATGTGGAATGTAGCAACTATAAGCTGCTTCTAAGTCAATAGGTCTGAACAGGCAGAGTTAAATAACAAATAACTTAATCTTGGCTAAAGAAATAGGTTGTTTTTTTTCCCTTTCTTTTAGGTGATTTGGTCAATATTTGTCATCAAATGTCACATTGCTACACATTCAAAATCAATGTTTACTTCCTTTAAAAATCAATCAATATATGTAGCATAATTATTAACACTGCATATCATTAACAGAAATATTGGAGATGGCATTACAATGCTTTGCAATTGCAGACAGCACTGTTCTGGGTTCAAATCTTTTTCTGTTCAATATTGTCTTTGAACCCTCTGGAATTAATAGAAACAAATTGCTATTAAAGTATTGATGTGAATCCAACCTATTATAACATGAGCCAGCATGGTTCATGGACCTGTCTGGAAAGAAATCAATATTATAGTATTGATATTGTGAAACTATTTTGAGACTATTTATATTGCTGTTTATTTCCTATTTAAAGTTTTATTTCACCAACTTCAGTACACACTCCCCATCCACTCCACACTCCCCATCCACTCCACACTCCCCATCCACTCCACACACATTGACCATCATGCATATGACAGTGAAACATTTATCTAATATAGTGATTAGCTTCTTCAACTATATATAGCTTAAGGGATACTGGGAATCATAGTTTAAATGGAGAAAAAGATAAACGAGGTTCATTATTTTTTAAACTCTTTTATAATTAATAACCTCTCCCACAGAAGAGAGAGAGAGAGAGAGAGAGAGAGAGAGAGAGAGAGAATGCAATCCATAAAAACTTACAAGAAATAAATCTATTTACTATTTTTCATTAGCCATTTTGACATGTGTTTAGGTATTTTCACCTCTGCACGTGCACACACACACACACACACACACACACACACACACACACACATACACACATCTTCAAGTGTTTCTCTGTAATATCAAGGAATTTATGAGAACTGACTTTCATGTTTATTCAGAAATACGGCAAGCAACACAATGCTATAGGAACAAGAAGTTAGTTTCATGAAAGAGTTCAAGAAACATGTTAAAAATATTTAACTCTTAATTCTGTTTTTCTCTTTTAGAACACAGTAAAAAGGTATTTATGTAATCAATAGTCAATTTTATTTTCTAATTTATGAAATTTATATACAAATACATACAGATGCATATATCTCTATATTTATGTTGAAAGGATGGAAAATGTAAATCCAGTCAGCAGATGTAGATTTATTGAGGTTGACGGAATTAGGGGGAGGGGTAGACCATATAAAACATGGACCCAGTTAGTTAGGTATGACCTTAGGAAGTTGAGATTACGACCAGGCCTTGCACAAGATCGAGAGGCCTGGAGAAGAGCCATTTGGTAAAGCCCGTCCAACCCATGCTAGCATGGAAACGGACGTTAAATGAGGAAGAAGAAGAAGAAGAAGAAGCTAATAGATGACTATTGGGAAGACTAAGATTTCAATCCAGGGGTTAATGGCATGGTTGTCTGTTATAATAGTGCAGCTGTAATAGTGTAGCATAGATATAATAGTATAGATATAATAATATAGATATAATAGTGCAGTACAAATATAATAGTATATATATATATATATCTTTTATCTTTTACTTGTTTCAGTCATGCTGGGGCACCGCCTTGAATTTTTAGTCGAATGAATCGACCCCAGGTCTTATTGTTACAAGTCTGATACTTATTCTATCGATCTCTTTCGCTGAACCGCTAACTTACGGGGACGTAAACTAACCAACACCGGTTGTCAAGCGGTGGTGGGCGACAAACACAGACACAAGGACGCACACATAGATATATATATATATATATGTACAACAGGCTTCTTTCAGTTTCTGTCTACAAAATCCACTCAGAAGGCTTTGGTTGGTCTGAGGTTATAGCAGAAGACACTTGCCACTCACTACTCGCCCAAGGTGCCACGCAGTCTGACTGAACCTGGGACTATGTGATTGGGAAGCAAATGTCTTACCATAAACCCATGCTTGCACCTCACAGCCATATATATATATAAAAAAAATTAACAAACTAAAATACTGCCAACAGCAACACACACACTCGGCAGCCATCGCACTGCTCAAATCGAACAAATACAACCTTCAACAATGCATGAAGACCATTATCGTTAACCAAAGAACAGCTGAGGAGAAGTGGGCCATTGAGAAAATCAA
>JAOPUL010007422.1:67206447-67217662 GCA_027564515.1 Octopus rubescens
GCCCAAGATGCCACGCAGTGGGATTGAACCCAGAACCATGTGGTTGGGAAGCAAGCTTCTTACCACACAGCCACACAGAGAGCTTCTTACCACACAGAGAGTTCAAGCTCGTCACTTACAAAGTGACCGGACTTTTTGAGTTAAGAGAGTTCCCAGTGTTTGTAAATATGGTTGAGCTGCACATACCCAAATGTTTGCATCTATTCATCTAAAGAATTTCAGATGGAGAATCTTTGGAATGTCTTACAAAGCTTCAAGGTGCCACTTATAGATTGGATTTGGAGAATCTGTGTCAATATATTTTACTTTTACTTTGAAAGAACTAAATTTTTCTAGGTTTTTGTGTAAATTTGTAGGTACATAGCCTAATGCAACGATGATGATAGGTACAATTGAGAATTTATAGTCCGGATGCAAGAGCTGCAAGTTCCACTTTAATTCACCATATATATTCTCTTTTTCCTGGAGTTTTGATGGTACATTCACATTCACTGAGCAGCTGACCTCAACAGCTGGGCATAACTTTTGTTCCCTGTCCCACAGAACAATATCAGGTCTGTTATATTTGTACTGAATTGTTGTTTTTTTATTGGAGTGTTCCACTAGTATTCCTTGTTTTTAAAGGTGTGAATACATGCTGGTTCTGACATACCTTTGATGTATATGTCAGGGCAATCCTTCCTGTGGAAAGTGTTGTAAATAGTCTTTGCAAATATATATCATGCCTCAGAGACAGGTAGTATCTCGACATTTTGGGGCAGCTGCTGATGATGTAGGTAATATCTTCAACACTAGTATAGCAGAGCCAACATTTTCTATCACAACATGGAGGTTTGGTGGTGCCTTTGTCTCTTTTGTTTATTGGGTATTTAGTAGCTATCTCCTATTCCTGGATAGTGCAGTCATATGCTTTTAGGTGGGATGTAATGCATCTATCACAGGTCCAGATGAGGCTACTATTTCTGTCAATGCTGTTGTTATCCTCTAACCTATGGGATATGTACCCATGCATTGCCGTTTGCTGGTATGATGCCTGTTTCTCCTCCAAACTTCAGTCCAGCCTTCTTTGGGTCGTATGAGACAGTTGTATTCTCAGAATACCTGTTCAGTAGTTATTCTTCAACTCTGAAGATGTTGGTGCTCTTACTTTTGAGAATACATCTAATGTACTAATTTCTTTCTTTACTGTTCAGTAGGTGTTGTCTAGGTGATACAATGTGACATTCAAAGGCTGTTTGGACTGACCTTATGCCTCTACCATCATCACTTCATCTCATATAGATCCTATCAGTGTCACTGTTGATGTGGAAGTTGCCAGTGGTGGTCAGTACCTTTCTAATTTTGATGTCCAGGCTGCAGATTTCATCAAGTATCCAGTCCAATATCCCAAATGTTGGTACTAATACTGGCACTGCAAAAGCATTGTGAGATATAGTCTTGTTAAACGTAGACAGCTCTGAGTTCCATATTTTCCAGAGTCTGCAGAAGTACTCTGTTGTTATTCTGGCTTTAGTCACAGCACCAACGTATGCAACATTCTCATCAATTCCAAGATACTTATAGATTTCATCATTAGAGACAGAGGAGATAGACAAGCCATTGATGTACATATTCTCTGTCTGGTCGATAATCTTTCCTCAATTGACTATCATTTATGGGCCTTTTACTTGCCCAAACTCCATTCCTATGTCTTATGAGAACGTTGTGACTAATTCTAATTGTCTCTTGTTGTTAATGTTACCAGAATATAACTTTAGGTCATCAACAAAAAATGTGTGGGTGACATTAATTTTATTCTTTTCTGCAAAGCCCAGCATGTAGCTGAGGCATTTTGTTAACAGGGCTGACAAGGGGTTTACTGCCAGTACAAATGACATTATAGATAAACTATCACTCCGGTATATACCGGTTGATAGCTTAATTCTGTTTGTGACAGTAGGTGTTGCTTTAGTAGTTGTCAGTGATAACTGTGTGGACCATGTTATGGTCAGTCTTTCAATGTATGTGTGTTTGTATGTATGTATGTACATACACACACACACATGTATTTATATTATTGTCGCAAGTCATAGGGCTGTTTACTCAGTTTCCATAGTGTATAAATGACTGATATCCCAACATTCGAATTTGAACTCAGAACATATAGATGGATGAACTGCCACTAAGCATTTTACCTGGCTTGCTAACAATTCTGCCAGCTTGCTGCCTTGAGATCTGTAATAATGACATTTAATATACTTACATAATTGTTTCACTTACTTTGGATATGAAAGTGTATTTTTATATTTTCCCAGACTGTTTTGGTTTCATTACCAATCACATAGTTCTATGTACCTTAACCAAAGATCCCACACTTAAATGTATCTAAAATCAAAGGTCACTGAGAAATTAAGAAGAAACAATGGTTACAAGACATTAAAGAGTGAATTAAAAACAATTTTAGTCAATCAAATTTATCCATTCTCAACATCTCATCTAGCAGGTGTATATGTTTCTATAGCAACCAATTGAAAGTGTTTTGAGGTTAGGGTTAAAGTCATATGTTGAGGTCATTACTGCTTGGACCAGTAATGACCTCAACATTCCTGGCACTTCTTCCAACTTTATGTTCTGAGTTGAATTGTTTGCCTTTCATCCTTTCACAGTTGATGAAATAAGTACTAGTTGAGCACTGGAGCCAATGTAATCAACTATCTCCTTCTCACACAAAGTTTCAGGCCTCATACTTATAGTAGAAAGAAAGTAAGGAAAAAAAAAAAATTTCTGCTTGGGGCAGTAATAAGAACTGTTTAAGTTGATTGAATCAACTCCAGTATGTCACTGAACTATTTTAACAGCTGAACAAATGTGATATGTCAAAACAAGTCAGGCTGAGAAATCTCAGTGCACTGACAGATTATCAAGAAGTTCATTGAATAAAATTTTGTAATTTCCATTGAAGATAAATGACACTTCAGAAATCTAGGAAGTCGGCATAATTTCCATGTGTTCCATGCTTTTAACCTTCTATGAAAGTAGCTACCTTAATGTTCAGCAACATTGCTGAAACTGCATCATGAAGATTAAGATTTCTCTTCAGATACTTTAGTTGCTGTCCTTCTACAAAGTTCAAATAATAACCACATTATAGTACTGCTTACATCTCTGGAATAGTGCTACCATTACACACACAAAACATTTTAGATTACTTTCCAAAGAAGGCCATACACCAAACTGGAAAATAGTCAGTTACCAATACATTTTAACCTCAAGCTCACAGATGTGCTATGTCCACTCTTCTATCATTGTCATCACTTTTACAGTGGCCTTTGCACAGTTGAACTAGCTATTCTTTTACTTGTTTCAGTCATTAGACTGCACCCATGCTGGAGCACCACCTTGAAGAATTTTAGTGAAATGAATTGACCTCAGTACCTTTTTCTTTTTTAAAGCCTGGTACTTACTTGATCGGTCTTTTTTTCTGAACCGCTAAGTTACAGGGACATAAACACACCAACACCAGCTGTCAAGCGGTAGTGGGGGATAAACACATACACACATATATACGACAGGCTTCTTTCAGTTTCTGTCTACCAAATCCACTCACAAGCCATTGATTGACTTGAGGCTATAATAGAAGACACTTTCCCAAGGTGCTACGCAGTGGGACTGACCCTAGAACCATATGTATTCCATTTTCACCAAGCCCCTTCATTCCAGTCATTTTTTCCCACTTTCAAAGTAATTTATCCTCACAACTATAATCCTTTGGAATCCTTCGTCAGAAAGCCAAAGGACATTGACACAGTTCATGTTCCTCCTCTCACAAAGTCATTTATGTCTGAAGTTAATCGGAATTTCATTGCAGTATCAATTTCAAGCTTGGATAATAAGTTGCAAATCACTAGTTACTGTAACTCTGTAGCATTTTTGGCTATCTTATTACCAGGTAAAGAGGTATCAAGAGGGATTCAATGTTAGAAGTCAAACTGCCAATGAGGCAACTTTTAAGAATGGTTTCAAATTTAGGCACAAGGCCTGCCATTTTGGGGGAGGGGGTAAGTCGATTACATCGACCCCAGTGTTAAACTGGTACTTATTTCATAGACCTCGAAAGGATGAAAAGCAAAGTCGACTCTGGCGGCATTTTAACTCAGAACGTAAAGTTGGAAGAAATGCTGCTAAGCATTTCTCCCGGTGCGATAACGACTCTGCCAGCTCGCCGCCTTTATATAATGATAATAATAATAGTAAAACATAATCACCACTCAACAAAATAACATATATTTTATGCAAGAAACAGACAAAAAACACTAAACTAGCACCAGAAACCACAAAACAAAGCTAACAGTACAATAAAGCAGATGCAATGTACAATTAATTCTATATCTCCCAAAAAACAATGTTGCATGCAACCATCAAGAATATGGAGGTGCACCTGGTTATGCAGAAAAGACTCGTATGAAACTGTTTGGAAGAATAATTCCTAAATTAGCACAAGCCAGAAATTTTATGAGAAGGAAACAGTTGTTTATGACACCAGTAAATGACTGGTACTTTACCAACATTAAAAGATAAAAGGCAAAGTTAGGCTTCACAGAATTTAAACTTTAAACACAAGAGCCAGAACATACTGTAAGGCATGTCTGCCAATCCAGGAAAAATGGTGTCATGGATTCTATGTGCATAAACAATGAGAGATCTGATTGCTGTTAGATCCTGTCAGATTCTTCTGTACTAAGTGACCATTAAATAGAAGCCTAGAGATCAGATATGATGATAAGAGAGAAAAAGTAATAGTCCTAAAACAGAAAATGAGGGGTATATCATTGTTGCTCAGGACCAGTCCCTTCCAACTAGGAATTACCAGAGCAATGCCCTGAAACATGAAAGCAGCTCATGATGCTGCATAGGTGGAGAGCATCAAGAGACAATCAATCATATAATCTCTGGATGCACCAAGAGAATACTTGCAAAAACATGACAGGGCAGCTCAGTACATACAGTGGTCAATATGCTGCACATACAACCTCCCTCACAAAAACAATTGGTGGGAAGACAAGCCACCGCATGTTATCCAGAATGTTGAGGTTATCATCCTTTGGAATTTCAGTGTTCAGACTGATTGGAAAATACAGGCAAACTGATTAGATTTCGTTGTGGAAAATCAGATTGAAAAAACTTGTTTTCTGATTGATGTTGCAGTCCCAGCCAACAAAAACACATCTCTGAAAACGTTTGAAAAACTGAGAAAATATAAGGAGCTGGGTATTGAAATCAGAAGAATGTAGTATCTCAAAGCAACAACATTATCTATTATCATTGGGGCACTTGGAATGCTATCAAGAGGAGTAAACAAAAATGTAGATCAAATCCCTGGCAGCCCCAAAATAAGTGAATTACAAAAGATCATATTTATTGGTACCTCACATATTCTATGGAAATTCCTCTTCATGTAAATGCATTCTTACAAACTCTGTGGGTTCTTTTCCTCCCACAGATATCAGTGTTTTCAATTGCACAGCACAGCACCTCACCTGTTAGCATCTTTAGATGCAAAACCTTGTTGTCCCTTGGCATCTCTGGTTGAAACTTGGATGCAACTTGCATAAATTAAAGCAAAACCAAAACACAATAATAATAATAATAATAATAATAATAATAATAATAATTTCTTTCGTTGTTTTAAGGAAAAGTTGAAAATGAGATTCCTTAAGCTATAGAATAATGTTCAGGTAGATCAAGAATTGTTCGGAATATGGTTTCTTAACTGTAAGCTAAAAGTGTGATGCAGGGAGTGTATTGCTTGTAGCCCTAAATCAAACACTGAAGAATTGACTCTATCAAAAATGTATACTAAAGACATAGGGACATGGCTGTAGATATAGATAATTACCAAGATAAACTGGTTTATAATGATAAGTTGAAGACTTGCTTTTTAATTCCAGAGACTTATGATCTGAAAAACGAAGCTGAGAAGTTGAGCAAACATCAAAACTAGGAAACTGAGATTGAAAAACTGTGAAATATAAAAATGAAAATATTGCATGTTGTCACTGGAGTTCTTGGTAGGCAGAAAGAAAGCATACACTGACATTTTCAGCAGATTCCAATGAAACCCATGCATGACAGAGTCATAGAAATTTGTACTCTCAAGAACTGCTAATATCCTGAGAAAGATCCTGATGCTAAATAAAGTTCTTTAAGTAAAGGTCTCTTGTTGAGATGAGGTTTCTTTGTAATAACCAGCTTAATCCATTTGTAACTACATTTCTAATGAATTGCACTGCTGTTCAAATTTATTTTTAAAATAATTACTGATGCAAAGGAATTTAGTATAAATGAATAACTTTGTCATTAATAAACTAGTGTATAAACTAGTGCATGTTATTGCATAAAATTATGAAGGAAGCTTTTAATATTTCAAAATGCGGGGGTTTTATATCATATGGCTGGCAACTTCTAGACAGCTGGCAACTGACTTGGTAGACACCTACAAGATTATCCACCATCTTTCCAACAACAACCTTGGTCATCTTTTTGAATTCCATATGACAAACACTCGTGGACATGCTTACAAAATCAAAAAACAGCACCCACGACTTTCAGAAACATTTTTTCACGCTCAGAATTGCCGAAGCATGGAATAAACTACCCCATCAGTCGCTTGCTGATGTGACACTACATCCTTCAAAGGTTCCATGCTTCCTGGAATCCGCCAACAGAACACCTGATGGCTCTCTTTCTTACTTTTATTTTTTTTAGTTGTAGTGCACCTGAGCACTGTATACAACAATTTTCTTTCATTGTATCACAATATAGTTTCTATCAATCATTTTTCACTTTTGCAGTACCCTAAACTCTATAAAGAAATAGTCAAAGTAATGATATTTGGTTCATGATTTCACTTTATCATTACAAAGTGGCCAAATGATTGAAAAGTTCGCTTTGCAGCCACAAGGTTCAGGCTTTGATTCCTCTGGGTGGCAGCTTGGGTAAATGACTTTTACTCTAGCCTAGGGTTGACCAAGCCTTCTGAGTGAAATCAAGTAGTTGGAAACTGTGTGAAAGCCCATTGAATGGAGTGTACATGTCATTTAAAGGTAAAAACAGAGAGCTGGCAGAATTGTTAGTACACTGGGCAAAAGGCATTGCAGTATTTCGTCCATCTTTATGTTTCGAGTTCAAATTCAATCAAGGCCGACTTTGCCTTTTATCCTTTTTGGGGTCGATAAAAGAAGTATCAGCTGAGCACTGGGGTTGATATAATCGACTACACCCCTCCCCCAAGGTCCAGCCTTGTCACACTGTGTCTCACTGATTCTGCCTGGGTACACATTATGGGTACAAGTGTCTGTGGAACACTCAACCACTTTTATGCTAATTCAATGAGTGAGTAGTTCAGTTGATCAAATAACTGAATTATCATTGTTAAAAGTGATGGAGATCTATCACTTTACATAATATCTGCAATTTATCACTTCAATATTTTTCAGAGAGGTGTTATTTGAAATTCTACAACTGCCATATTATATATAATTTAATTTACTGATATTAATATCAGTCTACCTGTTGTGTAATTACTTCATTAACTGATATCATTATTTCAACAATTACAACTTTTTACACTTCTATTGCCACCTATTGTAACAACTGTGATAATGACATTAAAGTTGTAACCGATATTATATAAGTATTTTACAACAACATTGACTATCTCAGTATTATTGATATCACATGACTACCTCACCTTAATATTATATGACTGCCTCACTACCATTACTACCTCAATACCTTATGACTGTTATCAAGAGTTGCTAAAACTGTAGAACACTGAACTAAACATTTAGTTCTGAGTTCAACTTATTTTCATGTTTCTGCAGGGACAATACAGAGTAATTCAAAAGTTGTTTTAGTATTTAAATAAATCATATTGAGAATCCTGTTGCTAAGAAGTGGCCACATTAAGCATCCTGTTGCTAAGAAACGGCCGCATTGAGAATCCATGCTAAGAAGAGGCTGCTTCGAGAGTCCTGTTGCTAAGAAGCAGCTGCATAGAAGTGGTCAGGTCATGAGAGCAAAGCAGTCCCATTGCCAAGAAGTGGTCAGGTTGTGAGAGCGAAGCATGATCCTCAATTTGGGATAGGTCTGTGTTTGAGACTAAGCTTGTTGTCTCGGCTCTGCTGTGTTGTGCAAGAACCTTGCTGTAGGTGTCTGCAAATGCGAGTTCTCACTCTACCTCGCTGTATATGCCCTCAGATGTGAGTTCCCACTCTACCTCGCTGTATATGCCCTCAGATGTGAGTTCCCACTCTACTTAATTGTTTGTGTCCTCAGATGCAAGTTCCTACTCTACATTGGGAGTCCCATGGCAACGAAGTGGCTGCATCGAGAGTCCTGTTGCTAAGAAGTGGCTGCATCGAGTGTCCTGTTGTTAAGAAGCGGCCGCATTGAGAATCCTGGTGCTAAGAAGCGGCCGCATTCAGAATCCTGTTGTTAAGAAGCGGCCGCATTGAGAATCCTGTTGCTAAGAAGTGGCTGCATCGAGTGTCCTGTTGTTAAGAAGCGGCCGCATTGAGAATTCTGGTGCTAAGAAGCAGCTGCATTGTGAATTCTGCTGCTAAGAAGCAGCCGCATTGAGAATCCTGTTGTTAAGAAGCAGCCGCATTGAGAATCCTGTTGCTAAGAAGCAGCCGCCTTGTTGTATATGCCCTCAGCTGCAAGTTCCCACTCCACCTTTTTGAGCAAAACACTTCACTTCACATTGCCCCAGTCTACTCAGCTGGTAAAACTGAGGAATCCTATAACAGACCAGTGTCCCATCCAGTAGGAGAATACATGTGCCATGGAATCTGGGAAACTGGCCAAGTTCCCACTCAGATGCGAGTTCCAAGGTGTCCCCAAATGTGAGTTCCCACTATCTCGCTGTATATGCCCTCAGATGTGGGTTCCCACTCTACCTCACTGTAGGTGTTCTCAGATGCGAGTCCCCATCCCTGGTCTCTATATGTCTCATTCTTCTCCGGCTTACATGTCCATATATCTAACAGTTCCTGGTCCTCACGTCCGCCAATCCCCGGTCTATATGTATCGTCCGTCCGACTATGAGTTCCCTGCCCATATGTCTGCCCACCCTCGTCCCAGCCTATTTGTTCCCGGTCTTTTATCTGTCTCGTCCCTGCTCTATATGTCTGTCTATCTACCAATCGCGAGAGCTATAGGTCTCGTCTATGTCTTGTCCGTCTCTGCTCTATATGTCCGTCTGTCTACCAATCGCCTGTGGGGTGCCACCTATAAAGCACTCATGACTGTGCCACATAAAAGCACTAGTGCCCAGAGTCCGGTGCCAGTGGCACGTTAAAAGCACCCATCACACACTGGTTAGCATTAGGAAGGGCATCCAGCCGTTGAAACTAAGCCAAATCAGACTGGAACATGGTGTAGCCTCCTCCCCTCCTTGCCAACTCCAGTCAAACCGTCCAACCCCAAAATATAAAATGAAAAAAATAAAAAATGAAAAAAATAAAAAATGAAAAAAGACCCTACCTGAGCCAGTTTCCCAGATTCCATGGCACATGTATTCTTCTACTGGATGGGACACTGGTCTGTTATAGGATTCCTCAGTTTTACCAGCTGAGTAGACTGGGGCAATGTGAAATGAAGTGTTTTGCTCAAGAATACAATGCGTCACCTGGTCCAGGAATTGAAATCACAATCTTACGATCATGAGTGTAACACTCTAACCATTAAGTCATGCACTTCCACTTTTATCCCACCAGGGTTGATAAAAATAAAGTATCAGTCAACTATTGAGGTTGATAGTATCAACTAATCACCTCCCCTCAAAATAGCTGGCCTTGTGCCTAAGTGAGAAATTATTATTATTATTATTATTATTAAGGTGGTGAGCTGGCAGAATTGTTAGCATGCCGAGAAAAATGCTTAGCGGCAATTTTCCCGACTTTACATTCTGAGTTCAAATGCCGCCAGGGATCGACTTTGCCTTTCATCCTTCCGGGGTCGATAAAATAAGTACCAGTTGAGTACTGGGGTTGATTGAATTGACTATCCTCATCCCTGAAAGTTTCAGGCGTTTGTGCCCAGTATAGAAAGATTATTATCATCATTATATATTCAAATTCTACCGGGGTAAATTTTGCTTTTCATCCTTCAGGGGTTGATAAAATAAGTACCAGTTGAGTACTGGGGTCGATTGAATTGACTATCCTCATCCCTGAAAATTTCAGGCCTTTGTGCCCAGTATAGAAAGGATTATTATCATCATTATTATTTTTATCATTGTCTATAAGAGCAGCCTGAGTATTTGCATCCATCTTCTTAAACTATTTCATGCTACCACCAATGGAATAAAGAGGAAAATCCTTTATTTTCCGTATCTATCTTTCTTCAATATCTATCCTGTTTGTTTCTTCCTGAGAAAAAATAAGTACCTTAGGAAAGTACAGTTCAGTTCTCTAAACAAGTTATGCCTGAACACTGAACAATTGATTGTTATTTCATTGACTTGCAAGGAAGGAATCCAAATATCCAATGAGAAAACCCTTGAAAGAAAGCAAAGGTATCGGGGACATATTTTGGCTGTAAGGCCTGTGAGTCTAAGGATGTTTGTAGCTACTTCATTCCAGTTTTACTATTTCTATTTCTACCTTTAACTAACTAACTATCAATAAGATAAGAGAACATGAGCTGACTTACAAGATTCTTTTGCCTTGAACCCAGTTTGGTTTCTAACATCTGTTGTTCTTCCAGTAATATCCGTAACTGCCCAATAAAATCTGTATTTTCTTTTGTCACTGCTGATATATCACGCTTCAGCTGCAGTATCATTTCCTTAATGAGAAGAGAAAAAGAGAAAAAACAAAACAAAACATAAGTTTGAGTAACAAGTATAGCAGCAGAGAAATTAATTAGATATTGGCTTCTGATTGAAAAACGTTAATGATTATTTTTTGTTTTTGTTTTTGTAATGAGTTGTCGTCGTCGTCGTCATTTAACATTTGTTTTCCATGCTGGCATGGGTTAGATGGTTTTGATTGGAAACTAGCAAGCTGGGGAGCTGCACCAGACTCCAGTCTATTTTTGGCTTGGTTTCTACAACTGGATGCCCTTTCTAACGCCAACCACTCCAGAGAGTGTATCACCAGCACATACATATATATATATATATATACGACGGGCTTCTTTCAGTTTCCGTCTACCAAATCCACTCACAAGG